>CAUYPK010123467.1:0-13818 GCA_963574355.1 Loris lydekkerianus | reverse complement strand
AGCTCCACTGTCATACTTTAAAGAGCTTGAAAAAATAATACTACATTTTATATAGAATCATAAAAAATCTTGAATAGCAAGGACATTACTCAGAAATAGAAACAAGGCAGGAGGAATCATGCTATCAGACCTCAGACTGTACTATAAATCAATAGTAATCAAAACAACATGGTACTGGCATAAAAACAGACAGGTAGATGTATGGAACAGAATGGAGAATCAAGAGATGAACCCAGCTACTTACCATTATTTGATCTTTGACAAGCCAATTAAAAATATTCAGTGGGGAAAAGATTCTCTATTTAACAAATGGTGCTGGGTAAACTGGTTGGCAACCTGTAGAAGACTGAAACTGAACCCACATCTTTCACCATTAACTAAGATAGACTCTCAGTGGATTAAAGATTTAAACTTAAGACATGAAACTATAAAAATACTAGAAGAAAGTGCAGGGAAAACACTTGAAGAACTCCGCCTGGGCGAATATTTTATGAGGAGGACTCCCAGGCAATTAAAACAGCTTCAAAAATACACTACTGGGACCTGATCAATGTAAAAAGCTTCTGCACAGCCAAGAACACAGTAAGTAAAGCAAACAGACAGCCCTCAGAATGGGAGAAGATATTTGCAGGTTATGTCTCTGACAAAGGTTTAATAACCAGAATCCACAGAGAACTCAAACGCATTAGCAAGAATAGAACAAGTGTTCTCATCTCAGGGTGGGCAAGGGACTTGAAGAGAAACTTCTCTGAAGAAGACAGGTGCACAGCCTACAGACATGTGAAAAAATGCTCAGCATTGTTAATCATCAGAGAAATGCAAATCAAAACTACTTTGAGATATCATCTAACTCCAGTAAGATTAGCCCATATCAAAAAAATCCCAAGACCAGAGATTTTGGCGTGGATGTGGAGAAAAGGGAACACTTCTACACTGCTGGTGGGAATGCAAATTAATACATTCCTTTTGGAAAGATGTTTGGAGAATACTTAGGAATCTAAAAATAGACCTGCCATTCAATCCTATAATTCCTCTTCTAGGTATATACCCAGAAGACCAAAAATCACATTACAACAATGATAATTGTACCAGAATGTTTATTTCAGCCCAAATCATAATTGCTAAGTCATGGAAAAAGCCCAAGTGCCCATCAACCCACGAATGGATTAATAAATTGTGGTATATGTACACCATGGAATATTATGCAGCCTTAAAGAAAGATGGAGACTTGACCTCTTTCATGTTTACATGGATGGAGCTGGAACATATTCTTCTTAGTAAAGTATCTCAAGAATGTAAGAAAAAGTATCCAATGTACTCAGCCCTACTATGAAACTAATTTATGGCTTTCATATGAAAGCTATAACCCAATTATAACCTAAGAATAGGGGAGAAGAGGAGGGCAAGGGCAGGATGGGCAGAGGGAGGGTGATTGGTGGAATCACACCTATGGTGCATCTTACAAGGGTACATGTGAAACTTACTGGATGTAGAGTGTAAATGTCTCAACACAATAACTAAGAAAATGCCAGGAAAGCTATGTTAACAAGTATGATGAAAATATGTCAAATGGTATATAAAACCAGGGTATGGTGCCCCATGATTGCATTAATGTATACAGCTATGATTTAATAATAAAAAGAAAAGAAAAAGAAATACACTTACTGTGGCAACTACACTCTCACTTAGTTCAGCATGAGGTTTTAAAATGTTTCAAAGATCAAAAACTTAGATTAAGGTAGTCCTCTATTTTCTTTTGTGCACTTGTGAAACCAATAAATATTGCAAGTGGTAAGCACCTATTCCTACCTCCCCTTGCTTCTCAAGCCAGTGGCTGATCCAACACCTTATTTTCCTTCTTGCTTGCCAGAAACAAGGGGGACGACTTTATCAGATTCTTAGACTAAACCATGAATAGTGGCCAGGTGCCATTCTTAGTGGCAGTATTATATTCCTGTTCAGCAGAAAACACAAATATGATTCAAAAAAGAAATTGATGGAGGTATTGGTGTCAGGGGCTAAATAAAAACCCATATGTTGTCTCACCTAAAGAACATCAGTTCCTGAGCTTCCTTTCTTGGAAGCTCATGGCTTTCTTGGCTATGCTCTTGGAGACACTCAATGGCCTTTGGTTATAAAAGGTAGGATAGTGAGAAATCTCAGCACACACATAATAGGTGATGACAACATTGCTGCTGACAAATCCCCATTCTTTTGTGAAAATAAATACATCTCTTTCCATTTCAGGGACCAATGATTGAGACTGTTAATTCTGTCTTAGTCAATTCTACAAGTGAAAAGGTAAATCCAATTAGTTAAATATTCCCATGTATGTTGGTAGCCAGATCATAAGTTAGCAAATACAGAAAAGCATCTCCAACTACACTGAGATACCCCTCTTACTAAGGATGCAAGGATGTACGTCATAAGCTAACAAAATAGGCTAATAAAACTTATATCCATACTGAGGCATCCAAGTTCCTATATATCTCCAGAGACATAATCAGGACAGAATGCTAAAATCAACAAATATGAAGGAAGAAAATTCAACAGTAGATTTCATTCCGAATGAGAAAATAAAAGGTAATGTCAATGTAAACTGGTCTAACAGTAGAACAGAGAACTTTAGGGAAAGATGAAAGATTAAACTTTTACTTGAAATAAACCTACCTTGGCATAAACCATCTTCGAACACAGAAGTTCACACAATTGAGACTGCAACAAATATTTGTTTACTCTATTTTGTTTTTTGAATATCTTACACCTAAGCACTATTTTGGGATATGCCCATTTTCTTTGTAGAATTTGGGCCGCTATCTCCTTATGGAAGATAAAAGGGCTGGATTCTCCCTTTTCTGTTTTCAGTCCCAGCAAGGAGAGGCATCCTCTAGAAGAAGATGATCAGAAACTTCCTGTCTAGCACTCTGACATCCTATAAGGTCCCTCAAAGACAAGGACTGATTCAAATTCACTCCAGGTGATGATGGCAGAGGCTTTCCCCTCCAGCATCAGGGATAACATCCTGTATACAATGCTGGTAACAATCCTTACTCTGTGACTACTGGAGCCACCTGGGACCCTGTCCAGTCACCAAACCAAGTCCTTCTCTCCTCACTATTCTGTGAGCCCCCAATGTTCTTTAAAATGAAGTTCAGAGTCAATTTATGTATTTGCAACCAAAAATATCCTAACTGATGTCAAGACTTATTCCTTGAAGTTGGAACTCACTTCCATACAATCTTCCATTTGGAAGCAGAATCACATCTATTACCATGCTGGGAATTGTAATAGGAGTCAAAAGACCCCCAGAATCATGTGGAAAAATGCTTATCAGAATGATCTATGGCAAACGTTTTTACCTTTCTGAGCCTTGGTTTCTCTATCTGAAAACCCTGGTGTAAGGTTTAGTCTGGGTGGTTAAGATCTGTCATAGACCCTTCAATGAGCTTTACAACCACCTGTTATGGTTGACAAGACAATGCACAAGAAATCACACCTCCCTCCTTTTGAATCTTCTTATCCAGTCCATGGTTTCCAGAGGGAAGAAGACGAGAATCATTTCTGATGCTTATGAAACAACTGTGACAAAAGATGAGGACAAGATAGGATATTATGATACTGGCAACTATTCTAGACTACCAATAGTTTGATTTCTGTACATACACCTGCTATGAACTGAATTGTATCCCCTCAAAATTCATATGCTAAAGCTGGAATCTCCATGTGATTGTACAGAATAGGATTTGAGGAGGTGATTAAGATTAAGTGAGGTCATCAGGTCAGAGCCCTGATCTGGCAGAACTGGTGCCCTTGTAAGAAGAGGAAGAGGCACCAGGACTCCCTCCCTCCACCACATGAGGGCACAGGAAGAAAGCAGCCATCTACGTACCAGGAATAAAGCTCTCATCACAACCCAAACCCTGCTAGACCGTGTGTTTGGACTTCCCAGCATCTAGCAGTGCAACAAAACAAACAAACAAACAAACAAACAAACAAAAAAAGATGTTTTATTACAGCAGCCCAAGAAGATGAAGGTGACACCCAAGGCTTTCCATGAAAATTGCTTACAAAAATAAGCAAACATCAAATAATTCATTTGTTTTCCCCACTTATCTGTGAGGTGTTCTTGTCATTATTATCCCAAAATATTTATATAGTGTTTTCCTTTTTGAAGTATTCAAGATCAAATATTAACAAGTAGAGAGATATACCTTGATGCTTGGGAAATTATTTCCAAAAATGGAATAGGGATGGAAATAAACATGTGGCATTTGGAACAAGGGTAAAAACAGAGAAATTGAGGATTTTCCTTGAAGAATGACATGAAATTCAATTGAAACATTTGAAGCATTGCTGTATTATCAATGTGCAATGTGTTACAGAAACAGTTTTCTCGAACAGTATTTTTTCCCCTAAAAGGAGTTTTTTTTTTTTTTTTTTTTAAAGCATTGTTCTTTCCTGCCCTTCTACTTCCTGCCACTAAAATAGGATTTTTATTTTTATTTTTTGGCAAAGAAAATCTAAGACCATGATATGGAATTGAAACTGCATTTGGCTTAGGGCCAAAGTTGTACATTCTTCAAACTCATTAATAATATAAGAAGAAAAAAAAGTAAAATGATCACATGCCATTTTTTTGCTCATTTAAGTGACTATAGTTGTAAGTGGGACACAAAGTCCTTGATGGCAAGGTTGTGATGAAATTAGCGTAGTTTACAATTGCAGATAACATTGCAAATTTGCACCAATTTTTGGAAAACAACTTGACAATATGGATCCTTATGATCCCCTTGAGGCTAGAAATGCCTTTGAATTTTTTTTTTTAAAGAGGTTAATAGAACAAAAGAGACCAGAGATGTGAAGGAGTTTGCCCAAGATTACACAGCAAGTTAGTGACTCATCCTCCAGCACATAACACTGGGCTTGCCATATAGTGTGATCCTTATTAAGTGTTTGTGAATGAAAAAATAAACAATTTTAGGAACCAAAGCACTTTATTTTCCTCCCAGACATTTTTTCAGAAAATAAGGCCAAATTTATATGTCCAGCGATGTTTATTGGAGAATTTGTTATATCTGTGAAAAAACAGCAGAATAATTATAATTGCTCTAATATAATTATAGCAATTATAAGTAATATAATATAATATAATTAGAGCAATTATAAGTAATTTTTCTAGCAACTTGATGAACAATGTATATGAATGATTTATTCACTAAATATGTATTTGTCAATACATATTTATTTGTATTGATTTATTTGTCATGATTAAATATTTGAAAATACAAAGCCTATTTCAGTTAAAAGTTTTAAAGAGACTTTCCTCTAGTTAGTAGTAAATTAGAAACTATAGCTTTGCTCAATTTAACTACTGTTTAAAATCCACCAAAAGTATTCTTCACTGACATGGAAACATTACTCAGGTGGAGGGAAGCTTTGGCTTGGTATTTTGGAGTCAAACAGAGGACAGGCCATTCAACACCCAACAGTTTAATTTCTGCTTCCATTTTCATTAAAATGAGCTCTAACTTGGGTTATATTTTAGTTTTCTTGTCCAGCCAACTGGACCTGGATATTGAATTTAAAACGTTGAGTTATGGCTATTCATTTATTTATTTTTTTCTTTTTGAGTCAGAGTCTCATTTTGTCACCCTTGGTAGAGGGCTATGGTGTCATAGCTCAGAGCAACCTCCAACTCTTGGGCTCAAGAGATTCTATTGCCTCAGCCTCCCAAGTAACTGGGACCACAGGTAACCAGCACAACACCTGGTTATTTTACTGTTTTAGAGATGGAGTCTTGCTCTTGTTAAGGCTGTGCTCAAACCTGGGAGCTGAGGGCAATCCACCCACCTGGCCACCCATCCTGCTAGGATTACAGGCGTGAGTCATTGAATAGCCATTGAATGGTCTATGGTTATTCATTTTATCTCAAAACCAGTAAATGATTTGAACCTTGCAAAGTATTGAATCTGATCACCACTTGAATCACGGCATTAGAGAACCTGAGGGTTGAAAGGGACCTATAGAGTTAGTCAGACCCAACCCTGATCCTGCCCATGCTCAAATCCCACCTTCACCATTGTCATCAGGCAAAAGAAATAACCACACAGGACTGACTTTTAGGTAAGCTGCTTTCTCCTTTCAGTTGTGTTTATTAATGTCATATGATAAAACAAACAAACAAAAAAACTAAAGGTGCCTTCTAATCTAGGGCAGTTTCATGCAAAAGAAGAGCAATGCTGTGATAAAGCAAAATTCAGGTTGAAGAGATACCAGAATAGTCACAGTTCTAAGGTTTTATTACATTTTAAATTTTGCATTCCCTAAGGGTTTCCATCAAGATTCATCTTCTTCTAGAGAATGAGATCAGAGTATAACTAAAGACAGACTTTCACTGTACATCTAGATACTCTTCTTTTCAAGACTGAAAACTTGACCATAATACTCTGTTCTCGGGTATATTTAATTACTTTACTCCTGGATGCTGACTCCAAAGAATAAAATACTAGCAAATGCTCTGAGGACATACATATTAAAAATATAGTTAAATATTACTTATTTGGACTGAACCACTCAGAATAATAGAAAATCTGATTTTTCATCGAAATGATAATTAGTCTTCATTATTTTCTTGATTATAAAACCAATCACTGCTTATAATAACCTATGAAATTGCTCATAAAATTACTCCATTATTGCAAATTTTTTTTTTTTTTTTGAGACAGAATCTCACTATGTCACTCTTAGCAGAGTGCTGTGGTGTCACAGCTCACAGCAACCTCAAACTCTTGGGCTTAAGTGATTCACTTGCCTCAGCCTCCTGTGTAGCTGGGACTTGTCAGGCGCCCACTACAATGCCCAGCTACATATACTTCCAAATATTTAATTGATTAATAATATACTATTTTTCACTCTACACAGTTTATAAAAGGGGTCTGCAAACTATTGCCTGTGAGCTCTCTGCAGTCTTTGTAAAAACTTGTAAAAAAGTTTTATTGGAACATGGCCATGCTCTTTTGTTTCCATTTGTCTATGGCTCCTTTCCTGCCCAAACAACAGAGATGAGAAATATGGCCCTGCAAAGCTCAAAATATTTACAGTCCAGCCCTTTGTGGAAAAAGTGTACCAACTTCTTCTTTATAACCTACACTTCCTGTCAATGTTATATCAAGAATATCCTTTCGTGATAATTTTATGTCGATATACTACATTCTTTTTGAGAGATATATATCATTGACTTTTGTAGAAATTTTATAACTTAACTGATATCCTATTAATGGACTTTTTTTTTTTTTGAGACAGAGTCTCACTCTGTCACCCTCAGTAGAGTGCCATGGCATCACAGCTCATAGCAACCTCCAACTCTTGGGCTTAGGCAATTCTCTTGCCTCAGTCTCCTGAGTAGCAGGGACTACATGGGCCCACCACAACACCTGGCTATTTTTGTTGCAGTTGTCACTGCTGTTTTAGCTGGCCAGTGCTGGGTTCGAACCTGCCACTCTTGGTATATGCGGCCGGCTCCCTACCCACTGAGCCAGAAGCACCACCCTATTAATGGACATTTTAAATGATTTTCATAAATGGATTTAAAAATATCCAGAAAGAAGAACCAAGAGATACTTAAAGGTGGAGCCTGATACAAGTCTATATCAAGTCTGCTTTAGAAAACTGCAATAAAATGTTTGTGGAACCACCTCACATTGGATTTTCCTGTGAGTACTTGAGATAATTTAACCTTACTTGAAGTATCTTGAATTTTCTCCCAGAAATCCTGGGAGTAAAGAAAGGGATTGTCAAGATTGGACATTATACTCTAACTATAAGGACAGGGGATGCAAAGCAGAGTTTGAAATTCGGCCTTTCTGAAAGTTCAGAAACTCTGCATTACCTAAACTCAAGTGACTCAGTTTTATCACTGTTTTAAGGACAATAACTCATGTGACTCCTGTTTCCAAAGCCCTAGCACTGCGTCCCCCATCTGTAAGTCTTAAGCTCTTTGTGAAAGGCACTTGCTACTATCAAAAAGGCTGTCTTTTCCCCACTTTCCTAGTATCAGCCCAAACAGGCCAACTTATTAGAAACTCTTCTCAATTATCTGGTCTGGCAAGGACAAAGTTTGGTTTAAATGCTAAGAAGGCTCAAGAATGAGGTAAATGATTGAGCAATTGAGCAACTGAATACTGTTAGAAATTCAAGGTTTCATCTGGAAGACAGAATGCTCCCTGCCTCCCCCAGCTATGTGGGACTCTCTGTTGGCCTTTGTAGTCTAAAGGAAGATGTTAGGTTTGGTCTTCTCTGTGCTCTACGTCCCTATTTAATAGCTAAGTTGAGGTGTCACTGATGTGGCAGACTACCTTCTCCCCATCTCATGGGTCTTAGCTTTGATGTCACCCATTTAAGAGGTCTTCCTTGAACGTCTGATACAGATCAGGCCCTCTCCTCAACCTTTGTTCTCTATCTTAGCACATGGTGCCTTAGTTACAGCATTTATCACAGTGTGTAACTATTGTACAGTGTCCCAAAAGCCAGCAATAAAGTCATCATATACAAGGAAAATGAAAAATGATAGTTCTGAATATTTTGTAAATAAAGGTACACTTACATGTTTATTCATTCACCCACCAGGCTATGAACTCAATGATAACAAGAACTAAGCCTGTCTGATTCACTCTGCATCCCCCATGATTTGAACCACCTGGCCCATAATAAGAGATTAATGAATATTTGCTGTATTAAGGGATGAATAAATACTAGAATAAGCAATATCTCCACATGACTGCTAAGTTCTAGACTCTGGATATAGACTCTAAAGTTGAGTGTTGACACCCCTGTTACAGATGGACTGGTCAAAAGCAATTTAATTTTCTTGTTCATTAGTAAGAGACCAAAAAAAATTTAGACCTTAATCCATAGGATTTTTTGATGTTCAAATTAGTTTGGTTCTGAGGCACAGGAATATCCTTAAAAAATTATCCTTAGCTATTATTTCTATCACTATGTTATTTTCCAATTTATAAACATGCGTAGGAAAAAATCCATTTTATTGCTTATATTCATACAGAACTGCAAGTTTTAAAAGCACTTTTCTATGTACTGGCCTAATTTTACACTTAGAAATCCTTGGAAGTCGGGTCAATTGAGGATCACACTAATCATTCTAAGTAGAAATGATGAGTAAACTAAAGGCCTTGGCACTGGTGTTTCACGCCCAGGTAGGATGTGGTCATGCCAGGTGCTGCTCTGACCCCTACCCACTCAAACTGGTCAACATCCAGCTTCCCTAAGTCAGTTTAAAAGAGTGAACATAAAACACAAAGGTGAATGGAATCAACATTCTATCAAGATCCACCCTAGAATACACGACCAAACAAAATATTAGCTGAATTCTAGACTGCCTTATTGAATTCTCCTCTTAAGGGAACATAAAAATTGATCACCTCTTGAAAATTCAAAGTGAAGGGAGAAAGGTAATTTTCAGACTTTTCTTTCTAGCTGTGAGGCAGGAAATAACAAAAACAGGCCTAGCTCATAGGTGTATTTTATCAAGTGTCTCCTGTTAATAATCAACTTCTAAACGTGATTTTACAACATGCCTGAATGTGGTTGAGAAGTTATTTGTAAAGTTTTTGGTGTATGCATCAAGGATTTCCGCTGCGTTTTCTCTCTCTCTCTTTTTTTTTCAAGTGTCAAAAAGTCTTCAGGACTGAAGAATAATAGTATTCATAGTACCCTCTGCCAGGAACTAGGAGATTTTCATAGTCTCCCTAATCTTACAAAATTAATCTCTTACAAGATTAGAGAGACTATGAAAATGACTATTAGATGAGAAGGCAGGTAGGCAGGTATTTCTATTCCCACTTTATGGAATGGGAAACAAAGACTCAAGAGAGGTTAATTGACTTGCCAAGGTCTCAAAACAGAACAGACAGAGCCAGGATCTGAGCTCGGTCATCTCTGGTTGCAAAGCACCTGTTCTTTCCACTGAACAGAGTTACCCTGCCTAATTTCCCAATGCCTTGGAGGATAATAATTCCAAACTGGGATTTGATAAACTTGAACCTACTTCCAACTTCCTACTACTTCATCTGACCCCTACACTTTCACTTACCCTAAAGGGGCTACATACTTCTGCTTTTCTGGTTTGCAAAACGGGTGGGGGAAGGAAATGACTCATGTGCTAATTTCTGCAAAGCAGATGAAACATCTTGAAGAAAAAGTTCTGTGCAGAGGCCAAGAAGTAAATGGTGCTGGCCGCCTAAGGATCCGATGGTGTGTGAGCCATGAATTCCATGAAAATTAATGTAGAAAATCACCATTAAGAGTTTACTGAACTTTCATTGTATAACTGCTCAACACTTGCCTTGGCAATACAGCAGAAACAAGGCAGCAAAGGAAAATCCATCAAGGGGGAAAAATTAAAAAATAAGATTTAAAAATAATACCAAAGACTATAAAATTATTTGCTTCTGACATGAGTTTATACAATAATTGTAAAAGAGTACCAATTATAGACTGGTATCATCAGGTCTATATAAGTAATAATGTTAGAATCTTTTGTATGTTTTCATTTCATAAAGTAAGAGCTGATCTGTTCCTGGGAGTATAAGAAGATACAGTGGTGGTTGGGGGAGAGAGAGAGAGAAAGAGGGAGAGGATAGATCAGGATTGCAGAAAAGAAGAGTGGAAAAAATAGCAGGACAGAGACTCAGGAAAAGGAGGCCCCTTGCATGGTTAAATAACCCATGTAAGGGATTTAAGGAAGTAAGACACTAATGGCGGATGTAGAGAGAGCTGGAGGTTGAACTGTGGAGGGGCTTGATTGTCTATCAAAGCTTTTATGAGTTTATTCTCTGAACTAAAGAGGGTAGGGGGCTGATGCAATATCAACTGTTACTTACTGAGTGGGAAATCTATACTTGGCACTATGACTGAATTACTATACCATTCCTGCATGGTAGCTACAACTATTTTTATTTTTAAGAATAGGCAATTGAAACTCAGAGAGGTTCAGAAGCCAAAACAAAATTACTCAGCTAATAAGATGTGGAATGAGGCCTCAAGCCAAAGTCTGCCAGTTCCAAAGCCCATACTTTATAGTGATAACACATGACTTCCTAAATCTTTCAACTGGGCAATGGAAGTATTGATCTAGTATTTGTACAGGGGGTCTGGAGTATTAGATGAGAAAGAGTAGAAGAAAGCTAAATAATAGCTTATAGGACTAAATAGGACTGAATAGGACTATTTAGCCCTATAAGGACAGCTAAATAGGACTGAAATCAGATGACTATTTCTTGCTCAGTAAAAGAAACCCAACCAGAATGTTGAGGTGGCAGGGGACAGACAATAGTTAATGTGTGCTAACAGTTTAAAATAGTGACATATAGAACTAAAATCTATTATTTTCTTTAACCTTCACAATAACTCAGAGGTAAAAACTATTATTGTTCCTATTACCTATGAAGAAATGAAAGCTCAGATGAGGTGGGTTGTTATCAAAGGCCAGAAAATTATTTTTAGGCTGGGCACAGATGTAATACAAGTAATCTGTTTACAGAAAGTGAGAACAAGAGAAGGGAAGGAAGGGAAAGGGTTGTCTGCATAGGGGGACTCCATAGAGCTGGGGATTAGTAGAGTATAAACAAACAAATGTGGTGGGTGACTCACACTTCATGATGTGATCTGAAACTTGAGAGATCAGAAAAATTACCTTCTTTTTAATGACAATATGAAGACAGCTCTTATTTTGGACAGAATGAAGGAAAGTATTCCTAGTGCTTTCAAATCAGAGGAATCAGACCATTTCAGGATAAAATACTACAGCGACTTCAAGGAGAAGAACCATGAACTATGGCTGTTGGATTTGGAACTTAGAAAAAGAAGGAAAAAGGGGGGTTGTAAAGGCTTAAGGGGTAGATGAAAAGGTGGTGAGGCCACAAAGATAGAAAGTAAGGGTTTTTCTTTTTCAATGTAGCCAAACAAAATGAAGAAAGCAAGCTTGGTTTAAGAGCCAGAGTTTAAAAAGTTTGTTTCTTTTTAAAGAATAAAGAAGCCTTAACTATATATTTTGTATTTTTTTCTTATGTTACTGTTTGATGTTTGTCTTCTTCCAAGAGAATATAAACTCAGTTCATTGGAGGGAAACTGTACAACAGAGTGGCTGTTATCCCTTCTTTTATAGATGTGGAAATTGAGACTTTAAGAAGCTCAGAGACTTGCCAAAAATCTCTAGGAAGTGGTAAATCTGATTCGTGGGCTCTCAATTCCCAGGCTGCACTTCTTCACTAGACCTCAAGGTCTTGGCCTTGGAAATGAACACACACCTTTCTTTGGAATGGGGAGGAAGGAGAGAATGAGTAAAGACAGACACTTTGGGGACTGACTTACTGTGAAGTCCTATATCAGCAAGTCCAGGAAATGTGCAAGACGTGGCTTCTCCATCTTGTTTTTACTGGCTGTCTATAACCCTTGTAGGATGCTTAAGTCTTTGAGAAGCAGTCATATTTAAAGGGGAAAGGACAAAAGAACTGAGGATAGTGATGATCTTTTGAGTAGGATGTGGTGTGACGTTATAATCTCAAATTACATATTCAACAGTAATATTAAAATGATAGTGTGAATATCTCTTCACAGCTCCTGTTTCTTTACAATATCATCTTTCATCCTTGAAGTGGACATTTATATTCCTGAAACCAAATATTCAATGCTATACTCTACCCTTTAAGAAAAAAATCCTCCTTTTTCACATGTGTTAGGGATGATGTCATAAGGTGGAAAGTTTGTAAAAATGAACTTTGGGAGTGGAATGCCTTAAAACCAATCCCCTGAACACTTTTCAATGGCATAAAACCCACTTTATCCAATTTGATTATTAACAAAGGGATTAAATATCAATGATACAACATTCTTGTGGGAGAAATTGACTTGCTCCCCTCTTTCCTTTGTTTACCTGTGTGAGAAATTTCTCTGCAGTTCTTTTCCTTTCAATTAAACAAAAGCTTGAGTCAAGGTGCTCCTAGCAAGATCAGTTATGGCCTTATCATAGAAAATGTATTAGAAACATCCCTTAGATGTTTCTCCTCTTTGAATCTTGGTTTCCTTTGCCATTTAAAAAAATATTTATTAAGCTCAGGTGTGTTTAACATTTTATAAGAGGCTGGGGATATATGTTACTATAAAGAGGAGATGATACCTTCCTCCCTGAGGTTCTCAGACCAATGATGGAGACAGATATGAACAGTGATGGGCAGGAGCTGACTGCTTCCTCCGAGATGATGTCTAAAGTTCTGTTGTGGGGGCCAAGGAAGCAGTGCGGCTCAGAGGTTAAGAGAAGGGCTTTGACATTATAAGTACAGCTTTGGATTAGACAGACCTAGGCTTATGCTCTGGCTAAGTAGCTATAAAAAACTGGGGCAGATAACTTAACCTCCTTAAGCCTTAGCTTCATCTTCTGTAAAAAAAGGGATAATGTCCACCTCATTGAGCTGTTGTGAGCATTATGGGAGATAACTTGTATAAAGTGTTTACCCCAGGGAAAAACTCAATAAATGATTTCCCAAAAAGTCCACTCCCTGCAGAGGTCAGGCAAAGTGGAGATGATACTTACATGGACTCTTAGAGGACAAATGTAGAAGTCATTGGATGAATTGGATTGAGGAAGAGACTAGGAAAGTTCACTTCAATTTGAATTTATTTATTTTTTTATTGTGGAGAAGGGGCAGGGAAAGAAGGTGGGGGAAGAGGTGAGTGACAGGGTCGGGCCAGTGGCATGGTACCACATTGGCTGTATCTAGGTAGAGGCAGTTTCAGGCCGGGCCT
>CAUYPK010123466.1:0-10316 GCA_963574355.1 Loris lydekkerianus | reverse complement strand
GGGGGGGGGGGGGGGGGGGGGGGGGGGCGGGGAGCACTGGTTGGTAGTTGTTATTGGTTAATAACTGGATTGTGTGTTTTGTGTGTTGGTTAGTAGGGTGCTGTTGAGTACTGGATCAATGCCGTGTGCTCTGTGGGGGGGTGGGTGGGTGGTAGGATGTAGAGAGGGAGAAGGGAAGAAAGGGAGGGAGGGAGGAAGGAGAGAGGGAGAAGGGAAGAAAGGGAGGGAGGGAGGAAGGAAGGAGAGGGATGAGGAAAGAAAGGAAGGGAGGGAGGGAGGGAAGAAGAAGAGAGGGAGGAGGGAAGAAGGAAAGGGAGGAAGGAAGGAGAGAGGGAAGAGGGAGGAAAGGAAGGGAGGGAGGGAGGAAGGAGAGAAGGAGGAGGGAAGAAGGAAAGGGAGGGAGGAAGGAGAGAGGGAGGAGGGAAGACAGGAAGGGAGGGAGGGAGGGAGGAAGGAAGGAGAGAGGGAGGAGGGAAGAAAGGAAGGGAGGGAGGGAGGGAGGAAACAATACAGAGTAAGAGAGGAACCTAAAACATAAAATAAACATTAACATCTTTGGAGACAATACAAGTTTGAGGTAAATAAAATGACTGGACAAAACGTTTAATAATAATAATAATTTATTTCACTCTGGATAGTTGGATGAAATTTTTTTTTAAATGTGAAAAAATAATAGAAAAATGATAAGGAAGTTTATAAACATTTAATCTAAGAAGAAGATGATAGAAATTCTATATAATAATTTTGAATTTTTGATGGAAGAAACTATGAGTAATAGGAATGAAGCAATTATCACAAACAACAACAAACACACACACAGATTATTTACCATTTGCTAAGTGTCGTAGTCTGTTCCTTCTGCTATAACAATATATCTGAGATTGGGCAATTTAAGGTGGACATAAATGTATTTCTTATTGTTATGGAGCCTTGGATAGTTGGATGAAGGCACTGACACATTTTGTGTCTTATGCAGGCCACTCCATCACTAGTGTCTTCTAGTGGAGACATCTCACGGTCAAAAGGATGGCAACGCAAAGAGGATAAATGTTTTGACTTCCCATGGCAGGAGAGAGGGAAGGGGGCCAAACTCACCTCCTCAAACTCCTTGATAAGGCACTAATCCCATCCTTGAGGGCAGAGCCATAATGGCTTAATCAACTTCTAAAGACTCCACATCTTAATACTATTTCATCAGACATTGTGTTTCAGCATGAATTTTAGAAGCGACACAAACATTCAAACTGTGGCACTAAGCACCTACCATTATGCCATTTAATCCCCAGAACAATCCTGTTAAATACATTCTTAGCACTACATAACAATGAGAGGAAGTTTGCAAGACATTTTGAACAACCAATCACAGGGTTAGTAAGTGGCAGACCCTGAACACTGCCCTATCCACTTCAAGAGATGATGGACTTTGTATGTACTTTTGTGGACCTGAAGAAAAGTCTGAGTCTGACATTTGAAAATGTTTTATGTGTTCCTGTGGGAAAAAATTAAAAAGCATTTCACGTTCTAGATATATCCTAGGAATACAAATCTTTGAGTTTCAACAAGTACAATAAAAAAAAAAAAAAATCCTGAAGGCATCTATAAAGAAAAAAATGGGTTAGCTACAAAGGAAATGACCCTGGTTTCAGAAGTCTATTTCCTGACATGAAGTACAAGAAGATGCTGATGTTTTTTTTTGAGGGGGAAAGTTTAGGATCTAAGAGGTCTATGCCTGAACAAGTTGTCATTCATATGTTAAGACTCAAGAAAAAAAAAAATTCTAGGTTACACAAGGACTCTGGAAATACTCTCTCCTTTGTAAGATTATTTAAAGAGCTAATCTAACTGACAAAATGTCATACAAAATAAAGTATCTGAGTAATAGGGCTGTTGTGGTAGATTTAAACATAAAACAACGGATTTGAATTTGAGTTCTACCTCTCCTAGCTTAAACGCCAGTGGAATGCAGTTAACCTGCCTTGGTTTTGAGACCTGTTTCTGATACTTCTTGGTCAATATTTTCATGTTCAGTTCAGCATCAGGCTCAAAATAAGAGCTTAAGAAACATATTTTTGATAGATTATTTATTATATCATTGCATTTCCCTACCAGAGGACTTGGATCTAAAAAAAAAAAGAAAGAAAAGTGAATTTCCCTTCACACTTTGAATGTGTGTAAGTAATTATCTTCCATATACATTATTTATCAAATACAGTTTCAAATCATCAGGATACCTTCATTCATACAGAGGCTTTGAAATGCTGTATGGTTGATATATAATAAGAGTTCTTGAAATCAATGGACTAACTAGACCTCTAGAAGCTCCCCTCTCTTGAAACAATGACCTTTAACTTTGATTAGAAAGTTTTTGAATCTTCAGGAGCTCTCCAATTGTTCTTCCTGATCATGTTCATCACATCTGCCATCGGGGGCATTTAATATTTGGTGAGCAGTGGTAGTTGGTGGGAGGAGGCTGAAATGGAGGAAAAGTAAACAATATATATACAGTATAAGGTAAAAATGTGTTTGTGTGGGTACAATTATGCTTTTTGGTATTGAGTGTGAGAACTGGAATGGTCCCCTGTCACTCCAGCTTCCACAAGAACCATGAACCTTTCTAAAGGTCTCTAGTTATATCCGTCACTTTCCATCATTCTCTAGAAGGCAGAAGATATCTCAGCATTAAGGTAGTAGGGAATGGGTTGGCCGTGGGTGAGGGAGTCTATAATAGAGTAAGGGAATTGTACCAAAGGTCTCACAATGAATATTAACAGTAAATATTAAAATAATTGTATAGTTATATGTAAAATAATATATACACATACAGGCTGTCAAAAACGTTTACTCATTTTAAGAAAGAAAAAACTATATTAAAATTGCAATACTCACTATATACTTCTAACCAAAGACAAATTCAAGTCACATTGAACAACTCTTAATTGCAGAAATCAAATGTGACTTGAGTATTACAAATTTTATAGTTTTTCCTTTCTTAAAATGTGTATACATTTTGGTACTCTCTGTATATGTGGGTTATAAACCTAATGGAAAGTAATTTCAAAGATTTAATATAGTATATAAAATTTTAGAGTTAAACTTAATAAAATTGTTATAATCTAAGGCTGTCATTAACTATTATGTTAATTTAGACCTAGAATTAGAAAGGTATTAGCTTAAGAAAGTAAACTAATTATAGCATATTAAAAAGGATAACTTTAGCTATTAGAGATATATAGAGATGTTTGCATATAATACATTGAAGGGAAGTTTTGGCTAGTTTTCAAAATAACATTTTTATCTTCCATATAACCCACAGAGAACAAAACATAGTTTCTCTTAAGAAAGTCATAAAAGAAGGCAGTGGAAAATAGTGTAAAATGAGAAAAATTATTTTCAAACCATTGATAAATATCCAACAATAAATATAAATGGGGTAACAAGGTAACTTTGCTGCTGGAAAATAGCAAGGGTTAAAAAACTCAAGTGGGGGGTTGGGGACGAGGGGTTGGGTAAATTCACACCTACTGGGTACGATGCACGCGGAGAAGGTGATCATCATGTTTATAACTTTGACTCAAACGGTCAAAAACAAACTTCTGTAACCAAATTGTTTATACCCCTGTAATATTCTGAAATAATATTAAAGAAAAAAATCCCCACAATTTTATGGTGTGGAAAATAATTTATAGCAAAGAATCATCCTTTCCCTTCTAACTTAGATAATATTAACAAGGCCAGGCACAGACTCTTCAGCTTTCCCTTGTATCATAGATAATTAGTTGAACTATTTGTCCTCCCCAAACTACCTTCACACAGATGTGAACATTTGCTGGTTTTCTAACTGGAAGGTCCTGATTGA
The DNA here is from genome assembly GCA_963574355.1 of Loris lydekkerianus. Lineage (NCBI taxonomy): Eukaryota > Metazoa > Chordata > Mammalia > Primates > Lorisidae > Loris > Loris lydekkerianus. The sequence goes on along the minus strand of CAUYPK010123466.1, from coordinate 6,460 downwards.
AACAATCCCAACTATAAAATCACCCCCACCTATGACTTATCTAATATAAAAGCTTGAGGCAAACTACTCTCTGAGACATTCTGATCTTTGGATCCAGGGTTCTATTACAATTGCAGGAGCCTGAGTAACATCAATTTCCCTAACTGTTTGTGTGGTACCAGAAAACAGGACAGGACTGAAACCCACCTCTGGGCTCCCATTCCCTCCACTCAGCTACCAAGGCCTCTCTCAGGCCAACTGTGCCCCACAATTCTGGCTTCTTTTGGTAAATGCTGTCCCTGACTCCCGTACTCAGGACACCGCCATGGCAACACGGTAAATATAAGATTGGATTCTTTGTTTCATGATCTTCTGGTTTTGTCTTGTTGCCAGATTTTGTTTACACTTATTACTGAGGGAAACTCCGATTCACTTCCCAACCCCCTTCAAAATCTCTGTGAAGTACATGCTGTGCCACCACAGCAACAATTCCATTCACAACCTTCATTTGACCTAATCGATTGTGTCTCTCTTTACCAGTTAACTCTTTTTTCCTTCACCTGAAGCAAACTTACACCCTTTCCTCACCCAAGCAACCTAGTGAATTACAACCCTAGCCCTTGCACTTACCAACAGTTCCTCCTTATTTAGTAGTTTTCTTTTTTAATTTCCAGCTCCTTCTCCCTTCTTTTTACCCTGTGTTGGATCCATAAACTTCCCCATGCTTCCCACTTTCCCATCTTAACCCACAGTATTGGCCCTTCTCCAGGAGTAATGAAAAATCAATGACCTGAGCTTTCACTTGAAGAAGCACACTTTAAACTTTGTCACACTCGGATTTACATAGTATTGTCAAAAATGGTGAAGATCTCTGTCTTCAGACAGAGGAAGAACTTAGTTAATAGGCAAGAACTTAGTCATCAATTCAAACTGGATCAAGATATATTCTCCCAGCACCCTGATTTGTAGCCACTTGTGCAGGTGCTAGTAGGCCTAGGATAAGGACTGGGAAGAAATCAGAAGACCTCTGAGGATTACTACAGGAGAAACAAAAACTTAGTAGACAGAGATGCAGCTATCAAATGACAAAGTGGTATATCCAACTCTAATTATAGATATAGATCAGGACATGTTTGAAAGGATTATCTGGTGTAGCTCTTGATGACTGAATTACCTATGCTGTTGGTGTTCTGTTAAGAGCTTACAATAAAAATTAGTAATATTATTCAAAAACATAATGTAAATTGGCAAAAGACTTCTTTCTCTGAAATATAGACAGTAGCTCAAAACCATGAAGACTCCTCATTTCAAAAAAAGCTAAATAGACACAATTCAAACTCATGAATTAATAACTGAAAACATCAGAAGGAAATACGCCAAGGCAATCTTCTCCCTAAACAAACAAACAAACAAACAAAAACCCTTTTTGTAAAGACACTTCAGATATTGCAAAGGAAAGGGACATAGAACCTGGCCATAAAGTGCAAAGGAAGGAAAAGTTCAGCAATCACCTCTCCAGTGATTTTCCTTTTAGCATTCATTCCCCTTGTGCCAAAACTAATTCCCAATGCACAAGAAGAAATAGTCCTCCCATAAGTGGCTGGATAGCCCTCCATCTTCCTAGTAGACACAAGGCAACACATTCCTCTTATTCTGCCCCAATCCTCTTGGCATAGACAACCATATAGTGGTGGAACGCTATAGTTGACCTTCTTTATGACTTCAGTTTGTCTAAACATCCTTTTGTCTCACTAGGACCTCTTACTAACCTGCATAGCTCCAGCAAACCTGGGAAAATTTTACTTTCTTATTAGGATGTCAATATTCTTTTCTCCCCTTGACAGCTCTTGACTTCACACCTATGCGCCTTTGCACTTGAATGGCTCACAATGGCCCTAAGATATCACTTAACTCCTGTTGACTCTCAGCCAACATTTTAGGAAAAACAAATGTGGTTCATGGCACCTGCAAGGTTACACTTAAGAAGGAAACACGAGAGTCCCTAACCTGTTAGGATCATTACCAAAGGAATTAGTAGGTATATCTCAAAGGTAAGGAAACACAACTCGTTGGCTGACAAGTGTAGTGTCACCACCGCATAAATGATCATGCGAGACAGATTGACAGTACATGCTGCAAGAGGTGAGGCTAACTGTAGGCCCAGGACAGCACCGAGCACTTCTCACAGAGTCCTTTTATTGAGAAGATACATAATGGATGGAAAGATTACTAAGCAAAGACAAGCAGGGGCTGTGTGCTCAGGGAAATGATCTCATGGGTACCAAGAGAGTATGTACTCAAGGAAATGATCTTCAAGGGTGGTAAGGGAAATGATCTTCAAAATACTGAATGCAATTTTTCTCTGCTAATCCTTTAAGGAACCGTCATAAAATGCTTAATGTTTAACAATAGCCTTACTACTATAGGACTGAACTTTGCTCCTCCAGGATTACTGAGTTACTTGGTGGCTTGCCTTCCAAGTCACAAGAGATTTCCAGGCTTGCCAGGAGAATGTCTTGTTCTCAGTAATTCCTCAGAGGAGTTCTGATATTGGTGACTGTTGTAGTAAGTATGATATTTAATCCTCTCACAGAGATCCTCAAACTTTTTAAACAGGGGGCCAATTCACTGTCCCTCAGACCACTGGAGGGCGGGACTATAGTTTAAAAAAAAAAAACCAACAACAACTATAAACAAATTCCTATGCACACTGCACATATCTTATTTTGAAGTAAAAAAAAAAAAAAAACAAAAAACAAAAAAACGGGATCAAATACAATCACACTGCCTCATGTGGCCCGCACGGACCACAGTTTGAGTACCCCTGCCTGGGTGTAGTAAGGAAGTTGCTTCAAAGCATGCTTCCCCTTTGTCCATTAGATCAGAAACTCAACTGAAGGAAATTAAGAGATAACAATGCCTAGTACGTGAGGCTAAAAACACTAATTGGAAACAGGCTGGATTTTTTTTTTTTTTTTTTTTTTTTTTTAATTAAGATATTTTTTTAAGAATGCAGACAATCTCCTGATACCTTATCTGTCCTTCGGAAATACAATCCATCTTAATATTATACATCATGGCACAGAAATTCTTGAATGTCTTCTTTACAGATACTGGTGGAGATGCTTCAACAGTCATTCCAAGAATCTCATCTTGCCCCCTTTGCCACAAATAATCCTGCCAAAATATAAAGACAGGCAAGGACCAGAGCCTTTTTATATGAATAAGTAGGCCATAGCCACCATTTGGAACTCAACTACAATACACATAAAATGTTTACTAGTATCTTTATGTGGATTTATATATGTGAGTATGCATGTGTGTGTATAATATGATCATACCTTAAGATAATACTATCCAATTAGATTATAAAATCTGCTAAAGGAGTTCTATTCTAATTGGATTAGAGATAAGTACATTAAATGAATATCCTTAAAGTTCTGAGAAATTAAAAAAATTGAACTTCTACTACTTTAAATGTGTACAAAAAAAGTACTCTTATAGAAAAGACTATTATAACTAAAATGTTTCCAGAATTCAAGTTTACATATTTTTGGTAAGTCTTTGGCAACAACACTCATAAATATTTTTAACATAACTGTTTTTAAAACAAAAACAATATTTAACAGTATTTAAATATTCTTTTAAAAATGTAACTGTTTTTTTTTTTAAAAAACAATATTTAATGAGTATTAATTAACTAATATGTTATTAGTTAACATGTATTTATTCTACTAGAGCTGGTTCACACTAAGCTTATACAGGCTTGCTAATCAAATAAACTAGTCTTACAAATAATAAAATACTGAGATGATAAAAAAATGTAAATATGTGATTAACCAAATTTAATCATATTTTAATTTAATAGTAATTCTGTTTTGTAATGCGTCATTCAGTTTGAAAATAGTTTCCAAGGCATTGGTATCTTAAAACCTTAGATTTATGCTAAATTAAGTTAATTACTAGTAAGTCATTCAATACCTAGATTATTTCTAGGTATTATTGAATACCGAAGTGTGATTTACATTTATCTATTTTTTCTCTTATATTTATGGTATGGGGAGACTGTATATATTCAGAGATATTTAAAGAAAGTATGTGGCTATAAAAAGTTATAAGATGTGTATTTATAAGCTTCCTAGTCTGTTATAAAATGTAGGTCTATGAAAAATAGTTCATAATTACCCAACTTATAGTTTTACTGGGAAATAGAAGTTACTGTTGTTGAAGTTATAATCAATGTTTTTTTAAAAAAAAAAAAAAACTGAACTAAGAACCTTCATGGAAGAGAGAAGCAATTTTCTATGCAAAATATATAGAAAATGTTTTTGTAAATGAAAAAGAGGACAGACAGCTTTGTTGTGAAATAAAATGATGTGTTTTTTCAGAAGGGGAAGAGGGAAGCATGTGACGATACCTGAATGGATACAGAAACATATAGAAGGTTCATGGCACGGGGATTTCATTAGTCATGGTCAGAGCAAAGATTGAATGGATTTATTTAAGGTTGTTTAAAAAGAGCTATAGTATTAAAATCATATTAATACAAAATTAGATTTGATTTTCTTTCTGTAAAAATGTCAAAATTTGCTTGGATTATTGATCTTCTTTTAATGAGAGACTAGAAAGATTTTCCCTTCCCCTCTAAATAATGTGACTAAAAGACAAAGATACTGTGTCTTCTCAGAGTAATTAACTACACTGTGTGTTGACTTTGCATGTCCTTGATTAGCTAAAAAAACAAAGTAATTTCACCTCGGAAGAGACTTAAGTTTCTTTATAATCATGTTACTTCTTCTGTTTACTTTTTAAATCTTCTGTTGTCATTTTGGTTAAATTGGAGCTAGCATTATCACTATTTAATCAATTGTTCACAATTCTTGACAAATTTGACGTTATCTGTCACCAAATATAAATGTATATATTTTTTGCATTTAAAATCTTCTTTGGGATTTTCAGAACCCTGCAAAATCATAAAGGTTTAATTCTTTCACTTTAAAAATTATGTTAAAAATCATTTTGTTTATTTCATACTTTATGAGCTGCATAGGAAACACTGTATAATTCAAAGAGATGGTTAGCTTCCCTAGGTGATAATATTATTAGGTAAAAAATTATTATTAAAGAAATTGGGTAAAATGTTATTATTATAAATGCTCCTGATTCATATGTTGTATGGGAAGTTCCTAGAGAATCATCAATGTCCTTGATATTTTTCTATTGATGACAGGCCTGGTGCTACTTTGCATGATTTTAGACCAAAAAAAAAATAAAATAAAATAAAAAAATAGGTTTTATAAGCTTTTTGTATCCCATTAGGTTATTGAGTTATCATTTTTCTGTGATTCAACGATGCTTTGCATTTAAATTAAATTTTGTATGTTTTTTTCTTTTTCTTAATCTGCCTATGTCATTTGATTTTTTTTAAGCAAAACTTGAGCGGGTGAAGGGAAAGTTTGTTCCCTAATTCTGTACAGTTTAATGCAGTGAAAAGTATAACCCCCAAGCTGTCCTGCTCTTCTGTAAGCTTCAGTTCAGAAAACATAGGACTTGACAAGGTGGGAGAAGAGTAACAAATTCTTACCAGTCAGCCCTCAAGTCTCTTTTTGTGGAATTTGCTCAAGCAGACTATAAAAATTATAATTTGTCTCTTTGGCCTTTCCCAAATTTAATATTTAATGATATTTTTAGTAACTCTTATGTATTTTTGGTATGAATTTTTATATTGTGTTATCATTTTTCTCCCAGAAAGGTTTTTCTTTTTTTCTTTTTTTTTGGGGGGTGGGGTGGGGGTTTGGACAGATTCTCACTATGTTGCTCTCAGTAGAGTGCTATGGTGTCACAGCTCACAGCAACCTCTCACTCTTGGGCTTAAGTGATTCTCTTGCCTCAACCTCCCATGTAGCTGGGACTACGGGTGCCTAACACAATGCCAGGCTATTTTTTCTTGCAAGTGTCATTGTTGGCTAGCTGGCCCAGCTGGGTTTGAACACACCAACTTCGGTATATTTGGCTGGCACTGTAACCACTATGCTATGGGCATTGAGCGTCCCAGAAAGGTTTTTATTTTTCTCCCTTTCTTTGTCTTTCTGTGTTATTTCTTATAAAGAACCTCCCTCATCTTGTTTTATGTTTGAGAGTTTGAGTTTTGACCAAGTGGGAACATTCTCATTTTGCCGCTGCCATCTGGAGAGCATGATTTTTGGGTCATGTCTGGTGTCCAATCTGAAGGAACCAAGACCTGTGAGACACAAGATGTGAAGCAGAACAGTCTTTGCTCCAAATGTGCCAAGTTCTCAAGGGAATTTGCATAATGAGAAGTCCAAACCACAAGGGGACTTTTTTTTTTTTATTATTAAATCATAGCTGTGTGCATTAATGGGATCATGGGGCACCATACACTGGTTTTATAGACCGTTTGACACATTTTCATCACACTGGGATTTGTATATGTTAAACCAGCCTTGCATCCCTGAGATGA
>CAUYPK010123464.1:0-12455 GCA_963574355.1 Loris lydekkerianus | reverse complement strand
GGATGGAGCTGGAACATATTCTTCTTAGCAAAGTATCTCAAGAATGGAAGAAAAAGTATCCGATGTACTCAGCCCTACTATGAAGCTAATTTATAGCTTTTATATGAAGGCTATAACCCAACTATAGCACAAGAATATGGGTAATGGGTGATGGGAGGGAAAAGGTGGGGGGAATTCAAGGTGGAGGGAGGGTAATGGGTGGGGCCAGACCTACAGTGCATCTTAGAATGGGTACAGGCGAAACCTACTAAATGCAGAAATCAAATGTCTACATATAATAACTAAGAAAATGCCATGAAGGCTACATTTAACAGTTTGATGAGAATATTTGAATTGTATATGAAACCAACACATTGTACCACTTGATCACACAAATGTACACAGCTATGATTTAACAATAAAAAAAAATTTAAAAAATAAGAAATAAATTGTGTTAGATTTATGCAGTGGAATACTGGCAGTAGTGAAAAAGGACAAAACACTACAACATGCAACACAAATGAATATCACAGACTTGATGTTGAATAGTAGAACAGAGACACAAAAGTACATAATATTTCATCCTACCTTCATAAAATTCTAAAACAGGCAAAACTAACATGTGATAATAGAAATCAAAAGAATGGTTACATTTGGTGAGAAAGTAATGACTGAGAGTATATGAGAAAGGCTTCTGGGTGTTCGATCTGGGTTATGGTCAACAGGTGTGCATGTTAGTAAAACTCTTTGCACTATATATACAGGATTTGTACACTGTAGTGTTTGCATTCTACATCCCACTACTAAAGTAAACAGGAAAAGAAATGAATCCCTTTAATTAAAGAGAAAATTCAGAAATTCCTATCATCTTATCCTCTCTCTGTCTTATCTCAGCTGGTTATAGAGACATTACGATTATATATCTTATCCATGAGATTCCTTAAAAAATGAAATGAGTATCTCTAATATAGATCAAGGATTATGGTGTGACAAAGGAGGAATACTCAATGTGTTCCTAAAGAAGCGAGTGACATGTTTTATTCATCTAGGAGTCCCCATTGTCTAGCACAGTGCCTGACACATAACAGATGTTAGGTTTAATAAAGATTTGTTCAGTGAGGTAGCTTGAATTTTCATGCTTGTGGGGTTCCTATAGTATCCCTCTATTCCTGAACACTTTGTAACTTAGAAATTATTTCTCATAGGTAACTTCACAGGTAACAAGAAAATTCATTAAATAATTCTGATTCAAATTGTGAGACTTAGTGCTGTCAGCTAGATCCAAAAGGAACTTTTCACAAAAAGCAAAAAAAGTGTCCTAGTGATTGCTCAAGAATGTAGTTATAATATTTTCTACAGAGCGTATGGAATAAGGGCAAACTACAGGGCTTCTGAACAAAATTCTTTCATTTTGTTATTACATTTTCCACCTTCTCAGTAGAGTGATGTCTTCTTGATAACTGTTTTTGTGTTTCCTGGACACTATCTTTGTGTTCTGAAGATAAGCTGTCAACACAATCCCAGAGCCTTTTGGAAGAGAAAGAATTTCCAAGGTTACTACTTCAGCCTAGAGCTCTGCCAGCACACACATGCCCTAAAAATTTCCCTTTTTGACCAACTCTTTGTCCTTGGAGAGAAACCAATTTTCCTCTTTTTTTGAATTCATAGGATGTCCAGAAGTGTCTGGATGAGGAATTTAGCATATCATCCCAGGAATACCTTGGTCATTGGTTTGGCAAAACATCTTCACTGAAGATGGTAACAGCTGTGCAACAGTTTAAGGGTGTGGCGTGGGGGTCTGGTGGCTGTTTTTATTTTTTTCCCCTCTGGAAGCTTGTTTCCTTTGAGTCTCTTTTCGATTGTGATGGATTTATTTTCTGTTGTAAATTTATTTCAATGCTCTTGGGCAATCTTTTTCAAAATTCACGGAAACAAAGATTCATAGTCTGATGGGAAAGGGTGTTCAACATCTGTTGGAGTCTATGTTCCTGGACATTTTTTAATGGCACATAGTTGGCTTTCTGAAATGTTATGTAATGTCCATGATGACACACAGAAATCTCTAGACTATCAGTGCTCACTCGCAGTGCCTGGCCTATCCATAAGTTAAAATTGACGTGTATGGGAAGGTCCAGATCATTTTCGGCCCGATTCTTATGATAAGGGATGGGAAGAACATATAACAAACTTGCCTCTTACCCCCTTTCCTTACATGCACAATAAAGTGTGGTTAATTAGAAGCAGAGTATAGGACAGATTCTGGAACTTATTCATCTTTTATAACTAAAACTTTATATCCCATTGAACAGCATTTCTCTATCTCCGTCTCCCCTCATCCTCTGGCTACCTACATTCTATTCTGGGTTTCTGTGAATTTGAGTATTTTTCATCACTCCTGTAGTATTGGTCCTTCTGGGACTGGCTTGTTTCAATTAGCATAATTTAACCTGTATTACTTCTTTAACACAAAGCTGTTGAAAAAAAGGGGGAAAATGTAAATTGAAGAAGCAATGATTTATTTTCTAATATTAACAAATGTACAACATAATTTCAGGTGACTTTCAAGATCTTCCACATCTTATGCAGCCAACAGGACTTTAAAGATAGGAGCAGGTCCTGTTAACCTCTTGAGCTGTAGAGTTATTACAGAATAGTTATTTTTTTTAAATAATAGTTGCTTCTAAGCAAGATGTTACATTTTTGTTTTTTGAAATTCTATATAAAAATCTGTACTATTTTTACCCTAGCAGATCTACTCATTAATAATAATTTATAAGAGGAACAAATCCAGAACCTCTGTCTCTCTCACTTCCATGTCAAATGTTGATTTGACATAAGACAGTAGCTAGGAAAATACACATAACAACACTCTCCCTCTATGTTGTGAGGTGGGTCAAGTTTGCTTTTGATACTCCTATTTCTCTTTTGATTCCCTTGGTAACAGTTAAGATTTTTTTAGTTGCAAGTAGTAGGAAAGATTCTAACTTAAAAGAATAAAGAATTGGGATTGGGATTCAAACACAAGGGGCAAGATAAGGGAGTGATGTGAGAAACCCCATCCAAAGGATACGAAGAACTGACAGCATGAGGTTACATCTGATGAGCCAGCAATGAAAGGACAGAAACCAGGGTAGCTCCAGTGATTCATACATGTGGGACAAACAGATAGAGTGTTTAGGGAATAGTAGATAACTGGGCATGCATCAGTTTCTACTCTGCACCAGCCTTTTGTAATTCTTGGAAACATATCTGATTGGCCTAGATTGAGTCACATGCTACCCATTGGCTAGAGGAAGGCAGAAAATCTTAACTGACATATGGAATTAATCAGTTGAATTAGTTGTTGTAGTATAGTCAACCATTCCAAAACTAAGTGGGTTAAAATCATGCTTATTTATATCCTAACTTCAGAGAGGCTGGACCGCGTTTCCCAGTGCTGCTTAAAGATATGAAAATCTGGGTACCAGGTGGAGAGGCTGTTCCTGCATGGGGAATGCTCTTCCCATGGCAAAGTCTAAGAATACCAGGCATCTCTGAAACCTCTTCTAGTATCACGGCCTAATACAAACTTGCCAAAGCAAGTTGGGCAAGCCCAAAATCACATGGTGAGAAAGGAAACTCTGCTTTTTGTGGAAGTGATGGTAGAATCAACTGGAAAAGAAAATAGATGAAGAAAAAAATGATGAAGAAAGGGAACCAATAATTAAACTCAGTTAATTACCAAGGAATCAAAGGAATAATTCCCTTAAAAGAAATCATGTTTTTTAACCACAAAAAGGATTCAGACCAACGAATGACCAGGCCCCAAAAGGGCTTGTTCTCACCTGGCTTTTATGAGCTGCAGCTTTTTGTGGTTCTTCTCATGGCACTTTCATATACCAATAATACTTCAAGAGCCAACACTATAATATTTATGAGAGGCTGTGACAAATACCTTAAGGTAAAAGCAGAACTGGGCAGATCACAGCTATACATTGTGCCTACCTTGAGGAGTAGTGCCAAAAGTAATTGTGATTTCATTACGTTAGCACAGAGAAACCACATAGGAGAAGGAATTATTGTTCTGTTACTTCCTGTACTGGAACTCCTGAGCACCCAAGCAGTTGATTAACCAGTCCAAAGCAACAAGTCCAGCCATTCCCCTGCTGTTTTCCAGTTACTAGTAGTCACTTCTAGTAGATACTCGTATTCTTCAATTTACCTTGTCTGGGAAATGCAAATGAAACCTGAAGGACAACATACTTTAACAATCAAAAAGAGTCTACTAATGCTGGTCCTTAAACTTAGGCTAGGGTGGCTACATCAAATTATTTATTCAAATTCTAGAGCTCCACTCCTGAGGGTTCTAATTAAGTATGTCTGTGTTGAAGCTCCAGTTTCTGTTTTTCTTTTGAAACTCCAAAACTGTCCAAGTGATTCCAAAGGTTGTCCAGATTTAGAGTCTATATAGTCCAGTGTTTTAAGTATTAAAAAACATGATACCAAAAGTGGATAATGGTATGACTTTCTTTCCAGTGTCACTGGGCTGGTTTGTCTTTTGGCAGGACCTGATCTCCTGACCCCTCATCTAGTGCTCCCATGCTCATTCCTACCACCTACCGTCTCCTTTATATGAATGCCCAGAAGACAGTGTGCTAATCTGGATTTCTGGAGCATAACATTATCCCTTCTACCTAAACACCTAAACTCTCTTCACCCTGAAGCACATACCCATTCAGATATGTATGCATATTTATAAGTATATAGACCTAATTGCTCATGAGTTGACCTAGTCTTTGGGTACTAGATAAGTGAGCTTAAGACCATTAAAAAAAAAAAAAAAAAAACAACTCTAAATCTTTTTTCTGCCTAAGCACAAAGTAAGGGACATTGTAATAAGGGAGCCAGCAGCAGCTCCATGGAAAAAAACCTCTAACGTAAATCCAGCCACCTTCAATGGAATGTGAATTGAAAGCCAAAAACTGTTAAGGAAAAAAAAAAGTAGAAAGTAGAGGAAAGAAGAACAGAAGGGAGTGGGCAGGAGGTGGGAATTCAGAGGGCTTGAATTGACCTGGGTAGCCATCTCTCAGCAGGCTGGCACTCACAGGTTGGCATGCAGGATAAGATAGGCTGAGAGACAGCCACTCAGAGGAAGAAAGATGGTCTTTGGGAAGGAAAGATATGTGTAAAATTAAACACGGGGGAGGAAAAGGGTGTTTACAGTTTTCTGAGATGAGATTCAAGGCTGAAGTCATAGTTTGGCAGCTAAACCAAAGAAATTTGGTTTCCCTCAGAAAGATTTATATCTTCTAGGGTTGAGAAATATGTCTGGCTGCCAATATTTCATAAGGCAACATAGAAAGAAATACTACCTACTTTAGTGTTTGGCTTGGGACTTTTCACCTTTGTTTGGCAAGGTATTTTTCATTTTGAAAGAGAGAGTAAGTATCATTCATGTCAGCTTCCTATGAAGATCTCAAAGTACTTGGCCTAAATTATCTGGGGCTTCATGTTTTACTTATCTACATATAGATATTTTGAACAGTAGGTCAAATTAACAGAACCCGTAAGACTCATAATCTTTCTGTTCCAGAATCTTTTGAGATAATATTGCCATCAAAGAAAATGAAAATAAATGTAATCAAGCTCTTTAGGAATTTCACATAGTAGTTAGAAACAACAAAACTCAGGTCTAGCTGTGCCATCTGGTATTTGTGTGACTTTGAGAACTTATTCAACCCCATTGTGGCATAAATGCCTTCTCGGAAGTGGAGTGAATAAAAGAATCTACTTTCCAGGGTCATGGAGAGGATTGAATGACTTAAGCTCTTAGAACAATGCTAGGCACTCAAAAAGGGATTAATTGTTATTATCACATATTCTGGAATTTTTTAGATATGTCAATTTCAAATGTTCTCAATTACTGTAGTCATATTATCATGGAAATACCCTAAAAATGCCAACTAACTACATGTTTAGATTATCTTTCCCACTTGCCCATGACAGAAAATTTCTTCATAAGATTATATGTCTTTATCTGAAGTTCAGAAAATATCAAGAAAAGACAGAGTTCAGACAATGCCCCTGCTACAAAAGAGAGGGAAGATGAGAGAGGAAAATGTCCTCCAGTCCTCTCCACCTCCAAACCCCATCAACAGCACTATTATAACTGCCTTGAATTATCACCAGCTCTTTGCATTTGTTGGAATTCAGTTTCCTATTCCTATTTGCTCATTCACAGGGAAATTTGCTCCAGCACAGACATCTGTGTGCACTGCCACAATCCTCCTCACAGGATTTCCATCAGTTCATTATCCCTTCTGCTGCCTTTCTTTCCTTCCTTCCCTCTCCCATGCTTTCTCCCTCATTCCCTTTTCTTATTTCTTTCCCACCCTTCCTTCTTCCTTCTTTTCCTTACCTTGGAAAGTCTATGGGTCCCTACTATCCTCCAGGAACAATGTTCTCTTCCCACTTCCCCAACATTTATCTATATTCAGGTATTATCAAGACAGAAGCTGATTTCTCTGCCCCACCTGTCATCCACCTCTTCTCCCACACTATGGCAGTAGCTCTTTCTCAGCTGCCTTTGCTATTACATTGGCCACATTTGCAGCTGGAGCTTGAACTAAGGGTAAGCAACCTAGGACCTCTGCCTGGTTCTGTCATTTGCTATCTGCGTAACATTGAACAAGGTGTATAGCAAAGCTCATATGTGCACTGTGTGCTCTGAGGACACATACAGGTGCTATCAGGCTCACGTGAGGCTGTATAAGACAAGCTACGTCTAATTTCTATGGATTGCTATTTCTTAATACATATTTAACATCACTATTGTCCTATTCTGACTGGCAGCCCAAATATCCTCCTCACTTCCAATCTATAGAAGTAGTAGTTTCCACTCTCAACTCTATATCATTCCTTTGGTAATTTTTACAACTTACATTAATAATTCCAAATTATTCAGGTTGCTGTCTGTGACAAGCTGCTTCTCATTCTCTGGCCTCTCTTATGCTGTCCTTGCTGCCTTCCGTTTGTCTGGTGATCATTCATCGCAACTCAAACCCCAGCTCAGATAAACTCTCTTATGTGAAATCTTTCTGTGGGTGGTAGAGTATATCTATTTCCGTATATTTTCTTTCTATTCAAAACTTTTTATTTTCATATCTGCCCCTTCTCTGAGTCTTTGAGTATCTTGGAAGAGGGCTTGGTATCCTCAAGTCCTAGGACAGTCCTGGCAGATTAGTCCTATGTCTAGAATCTGTTGAATTGAACAATAAGTTCAAGTTATTTTTCTGATTATGTGAATGTAGACTTACACTAAACTTGGATTCAAGCTCCAGCCATCAAAGTATTTTGGCTCTCTGTCTGACATTGACAATGCCATTTGGTGTCTAAGATAGCCAGTTTTCTTGTATGTAAGTGAGGGACAATGATAACTTCCATTTACTGAGTGCTCACTATATGCCAGGACTGTGTATTTACTCATTTATCTTTCCTCATTTTGTTCTTGCAACTATCCTGTGATATTCCCCTTACCATTCCCATTTTTAAAATAGAAAATTTGAAGCTAGAAAGCTATTTACCTGGACAACGGAAATAGTCCCAGAAATAGAACCTGTACTTCTACCCTCATTGTTCTTTGACCTACTATGTTGGAGTATTAATGGTAATCTTTTTTTTTTTTTCTTTTTTTTTTTTTTATTATAGATAAAAATATGCACCATAGATGTGGCCCAACCCATCACCAAATAATGTCATGACCTTTGAAAAATGCCCTCCAGTGGTTTAATTTTATTAAGGTCCCCCTCGAAGACAACTAACCTAAATGTTGTCTCATGTCCTATCAGCCCCACATGACCTAGCCCCTAATTGGCTTTTTGGCTTCATCCAACACTGTAACCCATGAAGTCTTAGCTTAACTGGTTCCTGTTCAGTGTAGTTTTTCCTGAAACCCAATCCCATTTAGTCTGGCTCCATTACTCTTCAGTTCATAGCCCTATTTTATTTTCTAAGAGCACTTATCACAATCTAAACATCATCATAACTTATTTATTGCCCGTCTTCTGTATATTTAGTACATAAAATAGGGGGTTCAACACATTTTATTAAAGGAATGGACTGTCCAAAGTCAATTCAATCAAGATGGATGGAATGGGATTTGAGCCCAGGACTGTCTGATTCTAAAGCCCAGCTGCTTAACTACTACATTCTTTCTCTACGTTAGTCATAAAGTTATTTGGAAGAAACAGCAGGCTAATAGGGGGCTTGTTTATAAGCTACAAGGTAATGTCAATACAAAGTAGCAGATTTTGGTACCTGCCCCTCAATATCCTCTGCTGAGAGTCACATGTGCTCAGACTGTCCATGAGGTGCTAAGTCAACATCAGTGTTAAGCAACAAAAGCCGTAGCTACAGTACATCCTTCTGCTGATACTCCTTTAAGATTGGCTATTGACTAGCAAATTGTGGTACATGTGTACCATGGAATACTATGCAGCCTTGAAGAAAGATGGAGACTTTACCTCTTTCATGTTTACATGGATGGAGCTGGAACATATTCTCCTTAGCAAAGTAACCCAGGAATGGAAGAAAAAGTATCCAATGTACTCAGTTCTACTATGAAGCTAATCTATAGCTTTCACATGAAGGCTATAACCCAACTATAACACAAGACTATGAGGAGAGGACCAAGGAAGGGGAAGGGAGGGGGGAGGTTTGGGTGGAGGTAGGGTGATGGGTTGGGCCACATCTATGGTGCATATTTTTATCTATAATAAAAATGAATAAAGGCAAAATAAATAAATAAATATTTAAAAAAAAATAAAAATGAAAAAAAGAAATTTACTAACACTTACTTAACAAATTTTACCAATAAGAATCATCAATTCCAATAATTCCTGAATTTTTATCCTAAAAGTGGATTATCCTTGTTTGTTTTCCAGTTGTTTTTAGTGGAGCAAAGTGTTGTCTTAAATTCCCTAGCTTTCCCTTAGCCCTTTGCTCAAATGATTTTTTTCTAGTCCAGCTCACTCTATCAGTTCTCTGGAGAATTTTTGTTGATTAGAATGTACACAGCTATGATATAATAATAATAATAAATAAGTCCTTCTAGATAAGCAGAAGTCTCCTGTAGTCTTTGAGAGACTTTGATCAGTTTGGTTGAAGATTTTCCACATTTCTGTCTGTTTCACAACCCCTTAAAGTTTGCCTGTCTGCTTTGTCTTCAAAGCAAAAACATGTATATCAAACAAGAATACTTAGTAGAAGTTTCTAGTAGCAAAGGAAATCAGCTTTTAAAATGTTCTTTCCAGTCTGGGCAATTTGTGTGAACATGAATTCCAGTAACTTTAATTTCAATAGGAACTTTAGTCCCAGGTCTGCAATTCTTTTTCTTTCCTGTGGATTGTCATTATTACTTCGTGTTGTTCTCCTTTTGAATTAATTTCATTAACAACATGAATCTAGAGGTTTCTTTTTTAGGTCTCTCCAGAAGTCTGAACTCCTTCTGTAATTTGCCATAAATAACTATACCAGTAAATTGTCCAAATGATCGTGAAGAAATCTATGTGTATAAAATTTGATTGGAACATATCAAATAGAGACTTAAACAAATTAAAGGTATAGCTTCGTTTAATGTAAAATAAATTCATAGTGTTAATTACAATCTCAGTGAAAGTTGAAGCATTTCTTTTATTGAAAAATCAACATATTACTGGCACATTAATCTAAAAAATAAATTTTTAAACTGTAAGGGGTCATTTTCAAAAATAGAGACAGATGCTACATATTATAGCATGTTTAAAAAACAATGTGCTCTTTTAAGATATTTTATTCAAAATAATAATACAGCACAATGAAACAATATAAAGTCCTAAAATGATACAAAGTTAATACAGGAATTTGATGTCATCAAAAGTAATCAATTAACCTGAAAAGAAATGTTTCGAATCATAACTGATTATAAAAATAAAATCTACTTGCATGTTGTTTCAGTAGATTAAGACTCTAAATGTAAAACATAAGGCCTCAGAAAAGTAGGAAAAAGTAAAAATTAATATTTAGGATAATAATGAAAGGTTGTAAACTTTTTAGGAATAAAATCATAATAGCAATTCACATCTCAATGACTCTGGTCTCATCCTTTGTCCGGGATTATTTTTTCTTTAGAGAATAGGACTTCATCACAAGAGAACACATCAGTCGATATGACTATACAGATGATGAGTTCTTTGAACTCAGAGCTTTGAATTTTATCTGTGTATGCCAAGCACAGTGTCTGTTTGGCATACATTCAAACAACATTAACTATTTGCTTCAATAATTTCAAAACCCAAAGAGAGAAAAAAAGCCTGTTAAATTACATAAATAGAGCACTTTAACATGTGGTAAATGCAGGTAGAGATTAGTGGTGGTTATTAAGAGAGAAGAAGGAAGGGATATTTAACCCTTGAGAGGGAGCAAGTTTTAAGGTTTTGTTTTGTTTTGTTTGCTTTTTTAGAGGTGGTGCTTTCTATGCTGCAATATTAGAGTGCTAATAATTGTGAAGAAAATTACAATCATATAAACTGAAGCCTAAAGCTGTACCTGTAGAGAATTATCCTAAATAGAATCAAAGTTTTGCATGAAGGAAGGCTTCAGTGCTGAGAGGCTGGTAAAGCTATGAATGCTGGTTAGCAATTGTGATGCTGTTTCTTAATATCTTATTTCCTTCGCAGTGCTCTCTATTCTCCTCAACCACTCCCCACAGAAGATCTAACCTATCAATTTAGGACTAGGGTAGAAGCCATCACACAGGGGGCTCCTTCAAAGTTCCTGCAATTGTACAGGAAAGGGTGTTCCTCCAGGTAATAAACAATATGTCTTCTTCGGACCTCATCTTTTTGCACTTCCTTAAGGGTTCTGAGTATCAAATAAATATCCATCCTGTTTGTAAAAATCAACAAAGAAATGTTAGAAATCTCTAGATTTATGCCAACAGCAGCATTTGAGGATCAGTCTCATGCAGGGACTTAAGGCCAATGTTATCAGAAGATTAGACTTCAGGGGACAGGGAACATTTAAGATTTGACTTTGACAGAAAGAGATTTTTCAAGAGATTACAGTGAATTAGAGAGAAGATGGAAGAGGGCATACAAGAGTGAGTTATGTGCAAACAGTGGTACATAGTCTAGTATAGTTTAATTAAAACAATGTTCAAACAGAAGAGGAGTGACAGAGGTGACTAAAAGATAGAGTGAACTATTTTATGATGGACTTATTCTAAATGAGAAATTTATGTTTACTTTTGTAATTAATATTCAGCCAGTACTTTTTTTTTTATTAAGGAATATATATAAAACAACTTTTCCAATTAGATGTCATATCATCCTTGTCTTTATTATGTACTAGTTATTTATATGTTCGTGCATTTCAGTACAGATTTCTTGTTTATGGCCCTAATATGTATTTATTGAATGATTTTGCAAGATTTTGCATCAAGAATTTAAAGTATGTAATCAAAAACTAGAAAGATTTTTATTTTGCTTTTAAAAATTATCTGTAATAGAACCAAGTTTTGAATCTCAGAATCTCTTTGCGTGCATTCTATACTTTTCTCATCAAAGGTACCCATATTAAGTTGTCATCTTTATAAGGCATTCATTTACCAAGTTTAGCTATGGTAATGATATACAATTTCCTTCATATCTCTAAGGAAATGCCTTTTAAATAGCTTTTTTTCTAATAGGTACTAGCATAATGAAACTAAAAAGTTTACTCACTGTGAAACTACAGGTAAGCTTCCATTTAGATATAATAATTTTTTTTTTCCCATTCTCACCCCTACCTTAACACACCTTTTTACTTCACAGTTGGCCTATGGAAATGTCCTTTAAGATATTAGTTTCTTGTCCCAACCTATTTGATTCGTCTTGCACAAAGTTGACATATTTCTTTTCGTAAAAATTGCTTTGATTTATCATTTCTCAGTGAAATAACTTCTATTGTGTATCCCCATGTGTTCTCCTTAGTGCAAACAAGGCAGTCTAAACTCTGCAACTTAAAAGTCAGAGAATACCAATTAGGGCACCAAATTAACTGAAATCGCTCAAGCTGCTCTAATCAGCTAACTGAGTCCTTCACAATTTTCTTACTACTTATAAGAAATTTCCTGCCTGGGAGGGTCATTTCATTGTTTGAACCTGATGAAATTTGACCTAAAAATAGCAGTCCCACTCGCTCTCCAGGGCAATGAGGGATCTTTCGTGATCTCTTGACCAAAATTATCTTTTCCTTCTCTGCCTATTTTTTTTCTTAAAATTAATTTTAAAAATTGACAATAAAAATTGTATATATTTATCATGTACAACATGATGTTTTAAAATATATATATATATATATATATATATATATATATATATATATATATATATATATATATATATATATATATTATTTAATATATAGATAGAGATAAATGACACATACTCTATCTCACCGACGAGTGTTTTTTTTTGGTG
>CAUYPK010123463.1:0-18213 GCA_963574355.1 Loris lydekkerianus | reverse complement strand
GGAAGGGAAAGGGAGGGGGGAGGTTTGGGTGGAGGGAGGGTAATGGGTTGGGCCACATCTATGGTGCATATTTTTATCTATAATAAAAATAAATAAATAAATAAATAAATAAATAAATAAATAAATAAATAAAGCTGTTGTGTGGGGAAATGATTTTATGTTCAAGAAATACTTGAGATTTTTCTAGACTTTTTTTTTTCATTGAAACAGGAAGCTACGTTGTCCTAAAGGAAAAACAATAATAAACTTAACGAATTTGAATTAGTAAAAAAAAAAAAAAAAATCACAGAGCTACGTTAAGGTTGAGTAGGGTTTTTGTTTTTGCTTTTGCTTTTTTTTGAAAAACAAATTTTGCAACCTCAGCCTTCTTAATGACTTTCCTAAATTTGATACTTTTAAAAAATGAAAACCCCTTCTGTCTTTAAACCAGTGCCTCACTCTGTTGAACAAAAGCAATATTTCATTCATGTTTATTCAGTGAGAGGAGTGTTGCAGTTGATACAGAAAATACTTATTCTAAGTCCTCTATGCCAAGATGTATTCATGATAAATCTTCAGTAGAAAGCTTGTCAAACTCTAAAGATTTTCAGGAAAGTATTTCTTTGGAGTTGCCTATCTTCCTCAGAAAATTATTATGATTCCTTTGGCAAACATTTACTGTGTATCTTATACATGTATTCTGTGCTGTAAGTTTTAATATAAGCATACATAAAACATTAAATTTGGTTACAGAAAATAAGTCTATTTGCATATAGAGAATGTAAGTTCAAATTAACATCCATCAAAAAGCTTGTACTTCTGTCCAGGAGTTCAGGGAAGTACTCAAAAATTCAGTAAATTTGGAATAGTGGCTAGGAATTTTTTCTTCATAGTGAAATATGTTACAGAATTTTTTGAGGAATTACTATATGCCAATTTGTGTCCAATGTAATTTTCCAAATAAACAAATAAATATTATTGCTATATTTATGAGATTTATAAAGTTATGAACTCTGGGTCCATTGTCACATTGATTCACACAAGAATTTGAACATAAATGCCTGAGAGGTAATATATGAAAGCGTTTAACTCATTATCAAGATCATAATAATATCTAAGAAATGCTATTATAATTGTTATGTAAGTTTGAATTTTTAATGAGCAATTTAAACAATGAGCAATGTAATATTTTAGCAGTGAGAATTGTTCTAAATACTTTAGTTATTCATTTTATTTTGTGAATCAAAGAGAAAAATTTTGATGCAAATAGGAACCTCTGTATCAACACTATAATTTAATTTTTTAAAGATTTGCTAAGAAGGCAGCTTCTCGATTAGAACTAGAGACAAATAACTTAAAAAAAAGATTTTCCACACCCACTTTAATCACTCCATTAATCCTCATGGGATTTTTAGTTTAAATCTAATTTCATTCATTTTAATTCCTCATTAAACCAAATGGTGTTCTATCTGTGGCATAATTGAACATATTCTTAATGAGAAAGTAGTAATCATTGAATTCACCATTTACACACTGGGAATGGATTGCATATTATTCTTCCTCCTGCTTGCTAAACCAGGCAACTATTGCTGGGTTGGCTACTATTGAGAATTTATGTGGTTGATTTCAAACAAGTCAGTGAAAAGCTATAATCTATTAAAAAGTTCATATACTTGTTGAAGTGGGGGGGCAGCACATAGTAGAAAGCCTACTCTTTAAAATGAGATAATTATTTTTACATAAATATGATGTATGGGTCCAGCTTTAGAAGGTTTAGACACGGTAACAAATGCTTCAGTGTTAAAATATGTTCCTCATGCAAAAATATTTGCAATTTAACTATGTGGGATAAAGAGAAAAATATATTTAATATGTTGTAAGTAATGGGAGGATGATTTCTTTCTAACATCAGATATTAATAGCTTAAAAATTAAGCAATTCATAAAGGAGAATTTAAATAGAGCTGAAAACACAGTACAAATGAATTTGAGACTCTGCAACTGCATTTTGACATTTTTTATCATCAGTTTGTTACTTATGATATCAGAATAACATATGCACGTCTCCTTTATAAAGAAGTTATCTATGAGACTTACTAAGAAAGCACCTACAAAAATTCTAAAAGTGCTTTATCTGTTTAAAATAAAATTCTTTGTAAATGAGAAATGCATTGTACATGCATGTCTCTGTCAAATCAAATACCTTATATAAGGATTAGCTGCTATTTTAAAAGTAGGTTTCAAATGTGAGTGCACAGTGAAACTTTAAGGCTTAAGAAAGGCTATCCTCTCCCAGAGCCCTGCTGAACTGTCACTATTGCTGCTAGATGGTCCCACAAGTCCCTAAAGTTTGATTTTCTACATCTGCAAATCAGTGATGCTTATACATTCTTCACTAGAAAGGTAAAAACTGAGAAAAGAAAAACAAAAAGAAAAGTAAAAACCGCAATGAATTAATAACCATATAAAAGATTTTTAAGACTATAATTTGAAGAATTTAAAGATGGTATATTTTTAAATGCAATTATTAATATGAATATATATTATGATGCAAAATTGATGTTTCTTATAAAGAGACTAGATCTGAACCAGACATCATAGGTAATGAGAACAAGAGGTAATTAAACTGCTTTTTATCTTCAAATAGCTTTAACCTACCTATAACATAAACATCATAAATATTGAATTTCTGTCCCTTTTTTCCTGTTTGCCGTCTGCTTCCTTCCAAAGATAAAGTATAGTACATATAGATGGTTTTAATTTTTCTCAAATGTTTCCAAGAACTGTGCCTTAAGAGGGGATAACCAGACATAATTATATAAAATGTGAATGGAAACTTTTATTTCTTTGGAAAGTACGGGTCAGGCATCTCCCAGAGAGTCCAAAGAAAAGAAATCCAATGCCAAACAAATTAACACTTTCTAGCCTAATTTTCCTTCTTAGAAAAATCTGTGTACCATGTGTCTTTATTAAAAATTTAAAATAGTAATTACTTAACTTTTTACTAGACCAACAATTGCAGATTCAATAATGTAAACAGAAATATGATATGTAACATTATAGTAACATTTGCTTGTACCTTGTTAAACACACACACACACACACACACACATTTGTTTTCCCACTGGTGGAGATAAAACTTTTAAATTTAGGTCAAAACTATTTGCATTTAGGTCAAAATGCAACAGTATTTGCATTATCTTACTATAATCTTAAGTACTAATTAAGTACTTACTAATACTGTTAATTTAAAATGAGGAATTGAGTCTATATTTATGACCATTCAATCCAAAAAATAGGCTATGTAAACATCTTCATTTAAACAAGAATCTTTTACTTTGGTGTCCAAAATAGGTCTGAACAATGTTAGTTCATATATAAATGGCCTGAAGAACAGATATGTACTGTCACTAGGCTGTCAGACCTTTGGTTAAGGAGGAGATTGTATTTCATTAAATGCCCAATTAATCTCACCATCATGTTGGATCTAATGTTGAAGCTCTTACACTAATTATTCCATTTAAGTTGACATGCCTATAGGACTACTTTGAAAATATGTGCAAGGAAAAAAGAGATTAGTTTTCCTGTTAGGCTTTTTTTGTTACTCACAAAAATTGCCTTTGTTCTTCCTTCCTGATAGGGTATATTACTTAAGATCTTACTCCATAATATCCCTGAACAAAACTGTCAGATAAATAAAGCAGGACCCACCACTCTCTTTGTGGTGGGTCCTGCTTCTCTGTGGAAGACAGGACAATAGCCAGCAGGTACATTGAGGTAAGATAGATGTGATACCCAACATGGGCTTCTACATTGTGCCTTTGATTTTGGCCAGTTATTTAAAGCCCTGAACCTCAATTTCCTCATCTGTTAAGTGACATAACTTAATAGATGACATTGAGAGGATAATGTGAGATACTATGTACATTTACATAGTAAATGATCATTAAATAGGCAGATACTGTAAAAAATCATCTTATGCTACTGTTGTATTCTTGTATCCTTATGTAATTCCTTACCATTCATGGAAGTTAGAGGTCATAAAATTTTGCTAGTTATGTTAATTTTCAGGAACTCCCTTATTCTGCTTCAAGCTAATCAATTAATAAAAAAGAATACAAGAATGCTTTCCATATAACCCAATGAAACTTATTTTCTTTGTTAGATGATGAAAATATAGTGAAAACAAATAGTTTATGGTTTCTTGAATGTATGCCAATGACCATGTCTGAGGCTTTAAGTACATTGTCTCTTTCAACCCTAAAAATAATTCTTAAAAGGTAAATGTCATTTTCCTAAAATATAGAGGTGAAAATAGAGACGGACTGTGTTTATGCAACACACTTAAATTTTGTTGATAAAAAAAAAGTGTAAAAAAAGAATAGAATATACTTACTGTGATTTGAACTTTAAAAATAATTTAATTAATGATCTTAAAGTTTTTTCATAGCACTCCAAAACATCCATTCATGGTGCACTAGTATGCCATAGCACATAGGTGGAAAAATCACTATGGTATAAGAATGAGCCATTGTATGTGTGTATTTTGAGATAGGCATTGCCTTTGTAGACATATAGGCCATAATGTCCCAAATGAGGGCTGAATTCCAAAGTATGAAAGATTATTTTTATTTGGGTTATCTATGACACTACTAGATGCTGAAGGCATCACACTTACAGATT
The DNA here is from genome assembly GCA_963574355.1 of Loris lydekkerianus. Classification (NCBI taxonomy): domain Eukaryota; kingdom Metazoa; phylum Chordata; class Mammalia; order Primates; family Lorisidae; genus Loris; species Loris lydekkerianus. Next base: position 13,552 of record CAUYPK010123463.1, on the reverse strand, counting down.
TCAAAATATATTATAAAGCTATAGAAATAAAAACAGCACAATAATGTTATCAAAACAAGCACATTGACCAGTTGAATTGGATAGAGATACCAGAAATAAACTCATACATCTATGGTCAATTGACTTTGGACTATGGTACCAAGAAAACACAATGGGAAAAGAATAGATAAATGGTGTTGAGAAAATTGAATATCTACATGCAGAAAAATAAAAATGAAAATTTATCACACCCTTTATACAAGAATAAACTAAAAATGTATGAAAGACTAAAAAATAAGACCAGAAAATATATAACTACTAGGTAAAAAACATAGGGGAAAAGCTGTGTGACATTGGTGTGGGTGGAGAGTTCCTAAATATGACATTCAGAAGCAAAGGCAATGCATTCAGAAAAAATTGTAGGATTGCATCAAATTACAAGGCTTCTTCCCTGCAAAGGAAACAGTTAATAAGTTGGAGAGACAACCCACATATTGGGAGAAAATATTTGCAAATCATACATTGAATAAAGGGCTAATATCCAAACTATACAAAGAATTTAGACTACTTAATACAAGAAAAAAAAACAACCCTATTTAAACATAGGTAAAGAAATTGAATAAACATTTATCAAAAAAAGACACATACATGGCTAACAGATATATGAAAAAATGTCTACATCATTAATCATCAGAAAATGCAAATTAAAATTACAATGAGATATAACTTCACACCTGTTAGATTGGCTATTATTGAAAAGATGAAAGATAGTAAGTGTTAATGAAGATGTAGAGAAAATGGAACACCTATATCCTGTTGCTGTTATTGTAAATTAGTACAGCCATGGAAGTTCCTTGAAAAACTAAAAATAGAATTGCCATATGATCTATCAATCCTGTATCTTGTTACACACATACACAAACAGACATAAAAAGATGGAATACTCTTTGGTCATAGCAGATAATAAAATCTTGCCATTTGTAGCAACATGGTGAACCTAGTGTACATGTTAAATCTTATTCAGTAAGCCAGGCACATAAAAACAAATACTATATAATTTCACTGATATCTAAAAAAGTCAAACTTGTAAAAGTTAAGAGGAATGTGGTGGTTACTAATCTTTAGTATTAGTAGTAAGCTGTGGAATGGCAGTTACGGTAGGTGGATGGGGAAAGGGAGATATCGGTCAATCTGTAGAAAGTTATAGTTAGATAGGAGAAATACATTCTTCTGTTCTATCATTAACTGTAGTTAATGTACTATATATTTCAAAGTAGCTGAAAGAGTATTTGAAATGTTCTTAGTACAAGTAAACAATAAATATTGTTGGTGGCATATATGTTAATTACCCTACTTGATCATTCACAATGTATACACATATCAAAACATCACCTTGTACCCCATAAATATACACAATTATTACTCATCAAATGAAAATAAAATAAAAATTTAAAACACGTATAACTTTAAAGAATAAAATATAGTATAGGCAATCAACAAATATCACACAGTTGTAATGTTAGCAGGGACATTTCTGTAACTTAAGAATTACTCCCCAAATCTACAGTCCTGCCTAGTATAGTAACTATATTCCTCCCTTTCTCTCCCACAAAACTTGGATCTCCTTTTTTTATCTGCCTCTTAAATGATGTCATTTCTTTCTTAACATACCTTATAGAAATTACTGCTGCTCAGTCATGGGTTCCCTTATATGTATATGTTTCAAAATGTTACAAAGCTATAGAATGTTCAAAGTTCATCTCATTTTTCCAGCTTTTTACTCACCTAAACAAAGTTAATATTTCATCATTACTGTCTTCACAAGCCTCAGGGAACAGCACCATTGATTACTTACCACATTGTGTTACAGTTACATGTTCTTACAAAACTCCTGAAATCAATTGCTCATCATCAAAAGCCTATAAAGCAGAAATTGCCCTTCTATTACTTTAATCTTTGAGTCTAGTATATTGCCTGACATATTTCTTCGTTTTGATTAGAAGAAGAAGAGCATGGAGTCAGGAATTTTGGCTTCCTTCTCATGTTCGTGATGCTCATGCTTATCTCCTGTATGGAGTATAAGGTGTATTTGGTTTATAATTCATGAGCAAGGAAAGAAAGAGACAAATTCAACATCAAGGCCAGGCAGATTTGTTTGGAGGAGTTTGGCAGGTGGGAAAGTATAAAGTAAAGGAAAGAAAAATGGGGAAAGCAGACCCAGAAAATGTCTAGAGTGGAAGTCAACAAAAGAGACCTGAACTGGGAATCAGTCCATAAATGTCTGCTGCTGGGAATTTGCCTGTTTCCATTGTATGAAGAAGGGAGCTGTTAAGCACTCCAACAATCTGACATGTGTGCACAATAAAGAAGGCAATCTTGCTTGATGTTTTATGGGCTGGACATAAAGGATGTAAGGGTCACTATGAACTTCTGATTGTAAGTTAAAGATAATGTCGTTTATCCCGTGGATAAGATGTGAGAAAGAAGCAACAAAAGATTCATATCATTCTAATCATTCCCAGACAGACCTCCTGTTGAGCCTACATACGATTGGAGAGAATGAATAAGAAATTAGTCAAGTGGAATGACACAGTAGGCTGTCTAAACTCCAGAGCTGCAGTCCTGGTGGAGAGAACAACTTGGTCAATCTCTGATTGATTTGGCCTCTGCATTGTATGAATAAAATAAGAATGGGGTTATTGCAAAGTCAAAAAGCTACTGTTTTCACTTCTTGGACTTCTATAGTCCCTGGCAGCCAAAATAATAGTGACAGAAAAACAAGTTGGCACAGTGTAAGAGAAACCTCACAATTTGTCTTTTAATGCCAGTAAGAAAATAAATTTGAGTAGTGATGTTTGGGAATGTGGGATATTGTGGGCAATGCTTTGTTGCATGGTCCAAATGCCATGAACTGAGCAGGTGAGAGCAGCCTTTCCTTTCCCGCTAGAATCTTAATGTTAGTACAAATGCATGTTGTCTTTTGCTAAGTTTGATATACAGGAAATGTCAGTGAAACTACCTAGAAAGGCAGAGAGATATCCACTAATCCTTAGACTCAAATCTAAAGATAAAACTGGACATGAATTCTTTAAACACAGCATGAAGCTTATTGATAATGGAAACTAGTTAGCTCACCTTATAAAGAATGTGCTTGATTTCTTTGATTTTAAAATTTACCTTTACCATTTAAAAGCACACAATTTAGGTAGAACTTGATTAAAATTATTTGTTCTTTTGAGAAAATATTTGGCCACTTTTAGGGTTTTTAACTTAGACATTTATTTTTTGTTTCTATTAACCTTTAAATGTGGTTATTCAGACTTATTTTGCAGTTACAATAGACAATTTCCAAAACTGTTTTGCATCTTTCATTTGTGTGCATAGCATCTTCTAGTTTTCAAAATGCTTTCAAATCCATTGCTTCATGATGTCCTTATAATAATATGTGCTGTTAAGCAGAGAATTTGTGGTAATCTCTATTTTATTGATGAGGACTCGAGGTTCAATAAAATTAATTAGCTGTTTATTCTCAAAAGTGTGTGAAGAACCTAAACAATTGCACTCCTTGTATATTGCTTATACATTTTCTTCTATGCAAATTGGGTATTTTGGAAAGTTTTAGTGATAACCAGTGGAATAAATTCAAGTTAGTTGGGAATCCTCCTTGAGCCATGAGATGTGGAAACCTCTCTTGTATATGACAGAGTGTTATGAATGCCTTTGACCTGGAGTAGATTTTATGTCTCCTTGGTAGCTCTCTTTGAAAGGATTCCAGAGTGAATATTCAACTTCAATGTCAAATTATTGACATAGCGAATGTAGCCAGTTGAACATTGTCCTTGAAGAATGAATGTCAACCCAGAAACTCCGAATGTGACCTTATTCAAAAATAATGTTTTGCATATGCAATTAATCAACAATCTTGCAAGGAAATCATGCTGGATTTCGAGTGGACCCTATATCCAATGATTGGTGTCTTTATGGGAAGAAGAGACACATACTCAGATATGGGGGCGATGTAAAGATCTAAGCATAAATAGAAGTAATGCAAAGGTACAAGTCAAGTGAATGCAAAGAACTTCTGGGAGACCCCAGAAGCCTGGAAGAGGGAAGAAAGAATTCCTCAAACCTTCATAGAGATCATGATCCTGATTTGGGGCTACTACCCTACAGAATTTTGAGACAATAATTTTTGTTGTTGTTTTGTTTTAAGCCACTAACTTTGTGATAATTTGTTATGGATGCCCTTGTGTATGAATATAGTGGATGAAAAATTTCTGCACAATGTAGTCTGGTTACTGGTTGTATGTGGAGAGCTGTGGTCTAGTTACTGCTTTACATCTGATTCTCCTTCTCACTTTGGCGAGGCATTGAAAGTTCGGCTACATTCTGGTCATGCATCTGCTATGGGTTGTTTTGGCTTCAACTGAGTTTCCCTGGTTACTTGTGGCATCTTCCAGGTGCATCATGTTTTGAGACCAGATATATGCATTGCATTTCTATTTTTCTTTATTAATGTCTATCAAGGATTTCTATGTATTATTCTATAAGTTATAGGTAAACTTTTATTCAGTTCCTTTCCCATGTCCATTAATCATACATCCTGGCTGAACTTTTCTAAATTCAAAAAGAAAAAATCAATTTTGGGCAAGTAAAGTTAATATATGAATATGGCTTAATATTCTCTTAGTTAGGAATAAAAGGGTACTTTCTTCAAATTTTTTTCTTCATAATCTAAACAATAACTTTCTTTTGCAATGAAATGTCTTAATTTTCACAATGTCTTAAAACAAACCTAAAACAAATTTAGCAAAGGTACGGCCTATATTATGTTTACAAGTGTTTTTAGTTGAGGAACTTAGACCTCCTGGCAGGACTGTGCCATGGGTCTGGATGGCACTGAAGAAGTGATGATTTTAGCATTTACATTTATGCTATTTGTGTCTCAATGCCACTCGCTACATGCTGTGGAGTGCCAGTACCACTAATTACACTTTAGGGTTTGAACTAAACAGAGAGATATTTTTGTATGTGAATATTTACTTCCTTTTCTTTCCCAAGTCTCTTGTCTGTGAGAAGCAAGTACAGAATTATTTGAACAAAATATTATAGAGCAGCTGTGTTAATGAAAACATTTGTTTTCATTTATTTTATGTGCACATACCTAAAGAGTTATGCAAAGGCTATGCATTTATAAATCTGATGAATGGATACCATAAATAAACACAGAAATAGCATTCAGTTAGAAACAAGAATATGCAGTTAAAAGGATTATGTAAACTACACAAATAGACAGGAAATTCCAGCTCTGTGAGATTATTTTGGGCAATGGTATATCGCCCCTTGTTTTTAGTTTCACATAATTGTCTACTTATTACCTACTACTTGAACATATTTTCAATTTGAAATAGTCCAATACTGTATATATTGATGCTTGTGGAGTTGTTAGAAGGCTTATTGAGCTATATGAATTACAGATGAAAAATGTTAATTTATAGAGGATATAGCCATAGTCATTTGTATAACAGAGTTAATAGAGTATAAGTCATCTTTTGTAAAATTTACTTGGAAATAGTGAATATACACAGATGGAAGCAATGCTAATAATTTTAAATGAAACCTATCCCAAAGATTCATAAAATAACTTTGAATTTGATATTTTAAAATATTTAAGATATTAAGTAGAGACTTTTAAATTCAGCTCCGACGTGTAAGGAGCTCTGATGTTATCCCTACCATCTTAAGAACCCCAAACTGATAAACTGGAAAAGCAGTAAAAATGAGAAAAATCAATGAAAGGCTTCTCTGGAACCCTTCAGAAAACTAAGGTTTGCAGGGAACGTGGTTCTCCAAAAGTTAAGCATATCTATCTAAAGAGTTTCAACCAACTCCTACATACCTGGACCCAGGAACTGATGAGAATCCTTAAATGATAATTTTGATGACTTGGTGTAGGCTGGATGTGGATTAGTGTGCAAGCAAAAACCCATGGAGGCTACAGTCTAACGGAGACCCCCACATTTTTTTGGAGTTTTCTTTTTTCTCTAGCCCCACTGGGATCTTACAGTGAAGATCCAAGAAAGGTCTCTTTATAACTCTAGCTTGGGGCATGTTAAAAAAGTTCTTTAGGGAGAACGAAAATAAAGTAAATTAAAAACTCAGATCTATATAAAGAAAAGGTATTGGAAAAGGAATAGGTAAAGCTGAAATATGTTTGTCTCAATTGATTTTAAGTATCAATTATATATCAATATGTAAAATGAGTGACTGCAATGCCATCAGGAATGGAGGGTACAATCGGGGTCTTCTGTCCTGAGGTCCCTACACTACATGTGAAGAGGTTGTAGTGTTATTTAAAGGTGGACTCAGAACAGTTAAACCTGTATATTGAAACTCCAAGGCAAACACTAAAAAAAAATTTGTTTTGTTATGCTAGAAAAGATAAAAAGGAATCCTAAATGCTCAGATAGAAACAAGGAAGCAGGAAAAGTGGGAAAATAGAAAATACAACTTAAAAATAATGAAGAGGAAACAATTCTAAACATGGAAGATATTAATCCAATTATATTGATAATCACTTTAAATGTGAATGATCTAAATATGCCAATTAAAGAATCAGAGTAAGAGAAATCGAAAAAAAGATTAAGGTAAATTAAAAAAAAATAACAAGACACAACAGTATGTTGTCTTAAGAAATGCACTATAGCCCAAGAGGAGGGAGGGAAGAGGAGGAGGAGGGGGCAGATTCCATGGAAGGAGAGTAAACAGGGGGGCCATTCCTACGGTGCATACTGCAAGGGTATGTGTCAAATCTATTAAGTATAGAGTATAAATGTCTTAACATAATAAGTAAATGAGGTGAAAGCTATATTAACTAGTTTGATCTAAGCATTCCTAATTGTATATAAAATCAGCACATTATACCCCATAAAGGCATTAATGTATACATGAAAAAAAAAAAAAAAAAAACGAACTTTTGGTCTAAAGAATATGGCAGGTACTTACAGAGCTGCAGGCCCAGAGCTCACACCTGAGCTGGACTGCATAGGGTTGCACCTGGTTTTATCGGCTGAGAAGGAACCCAAGGTAATTGCAGCAGTGAATGCTGTGGACGGAAACCAAAGTTCCAGGCAGTCTCCAAAAGGTGGAGGACGGCAGCCCTCCTGCTGTGCAGCAGGCCACTGACCCTGCATCCTGTACTGTGGCCACCACACCTGAGCCTGTGGAGGTTGATACCAGAGACAAGAATGCCACAAGAGCTGAGGACGATGAAGCACATAATGGGGATAGCTGAGGCTCTGGCCCTGGATGGCTCCTGTGAGGGGACACTGCCGGGCTCCTTGTGGCTGTGTGGCACTGCGTCTGGTGAACAACTGGCTGCAGCAGAGCAAGCTGAAAGAACCTGCTGGGTCATGGAGTTTGCAGATGACAAGACTCGGTGGTGCATGCGGAGAAGCTGAGGCTTCAGCAGCCTATGTGCTGCAAAGCCATCCACTAAGTCCTGCAAGTGGCCAGCAGTCACTCCAGGACGTTGCTGCCTCTGTGCCATGAAAGCAGTAAGAGTGACCCTGCAGACGTCCGGAAACTGCAGGACAAGCAGTTTAAAGGGACCTCCAGGGGATTCAGGGCCAGCCCCAAGGGCCTAGAGACACCAGAGGGGAAGGATCACTACAAGGGAGTGTACTTAGACTGTGGGCCGAACCTGGGGCAACTGCCTATGCAACATCCCACCCATCAAAAAGCTCAGAAAGAACAAAACAGAGAAACCCAAGGTCAAGATTATTGATAAACTCACAAGAAAGCTGCTGGTGTATAAGGTGCAACAGAACGACCAGAATATCAAAGACATTTGCATCTCTTGTGGGAACCTCAGTGTCACCTGGAACACCACCCCTTCAGGAGGGATGTGCCACACCAGCAGGAACTGCTTCCTGGAGTGTGCAGATCAACACTGTGACAGTGGCTGTCAGTCCCACTGCACTGTCGGGGGTCATGAGGTGCTTGTGTGTAGGAACTAGTGCTGCAGGCATTTCTTGTGGAGTGTGTGGACCTCTTGGTGGGCCTGGGGGCTGTCCAGTAGCCAGTCAGGAAGACACGTGGGACTTGCTACAAGTGCAGGCACAGGCACATTCTGGCTGCTGTGGCAGTGGAATGACTGGCTGGCAAGGCTGCAGGTGTTTTTCACCAATAACCAGAAGCAGGAAAGCAGGAATTTGACCCCCTGCGGGTTTACCTGTCAGCCTCAGCTGAGAAGCAGCAAACTGCCTGGATGCTTGCAGTCTTTCTCTGAGATAATTGCTACAGGCTCTTGGTCCTGAATGACCCAGGAGTTCAGGTGGATTGCTGTATTGCCTGGGAGGTATGTGAGGACTTCCTCAAGGAAGGCATGGTGTGACACCAGGGGAAGGTCATGTACCTGGGAGACATCTGGATGATCACACAGGAGTGGACTCATTTGATCTGGAGATAAAGGGCAATCCTTGCAATGATCTTTCCATTGCCAACCCTGCCCACAAGGGAGCCCATGAGGGTGAGGCCCTCTGTTCTTTGATTTCTACTGGCCCCTGCATGATGTACAGCCCAAAGAGGGAGATGGCGACCCCTTCTTCTAGCTCTTTAACAACGTGGTAGCCATGAATGTTAGTGACAAGAGGGACAAGTGGGATTTCTGGAGTCTAAGTCTGTGATTATGGATGCCAAGAAGGGTCAGCTACACACGGAACATCTGCTGTGAGTGATAAGCTGGAGCTGCGGGGCATGTCTGGAGCAGGGCAGGATGCCAAGTTCTAAGGCCAGTACCATAAAGCAGGATGAAGACCAGCACTTTCCCATCTTTGTGAATAAGAAAGAGAACATCTTCTGGTGCCTGGAGATAGAAAGGGCGTTTGATGTCCCTATCCCCTATACTGACATCTCCACCATGTGCTGCATGAGGACTGCTAATCCTCTGCCACCACCTACCCACCTGCCTGAGCGGCTGAAGGAGTATTTTGCATGTGTGTAGGTACACAGGGCAAACTAAGGCAATGACGCAGAATTAAACAAAAACATTGAACATAATAAAACATCAAGAACATTAGAGAAGGTTCAACACCCAGGAGAGAAAAAAGCAATTTAGAACGAAAACTCTAGAGGCAGAAATGCCCAGGAACTTTAAGAAAAGAGTTAGATGGCATCTCCTAATTTTTCCAATTTTTCTCTTTTTTTCTCTTTCTTTCTCTTTCCTTCTCTCCCCCATCCCTCCTCCTTTCCTCCCCCCTCTCTTTCCCTCCCTTTCTCTCTCTCTCCCTTTCCCCCCAGGCTAAGGTGCCATGGCGTCAGCTGAGTTGACAGCAACCTGAAACCCCTATGTTGACGTGATCCCAGCTGGGACTATAGGTGCCTACCACCACACCCAGCTAATTTTACTGTTTTTATTAGACACACGGTATCACTCTAGCTCACATGTATCTCCAACCCCTGAGCTCGGGGGATCCTTCTGCCTTTGCCTCCCAGAGTGCTGGGATTACAGACGGGAGCCACCGTGCTGGGCAGCAGCTCCCAGTTTTTCAATGTTAATCTTCAGTCTTGTTTAAAAACAAAACCAAGTACCCTCTCTCTCTCTCATCCCCTGTCCCCCTTTCTTTAGTCAGATCTTCTGTTTTCTAAACTTTGCAGGAAGATTTTGTTTGTTTTGATTTGAGTTTTTGCTATGAATGAAGCAAGAGAGTATTACAACAAATATCAGTTTAAAAATGTAACAAAACCTTGCAGAAGAAATGTGGGATGGAGGAAAAATAAGGAAATCTTATAGAAATATATAAATTGTGCTTTCATCTTTTTTTGTTGTCTCTAGGTTGATCAGATTGACGCATAAACAAGGAACAGAATAGAGAGACGCTCTGTGACAGAATTCCCTCTCAGACACTAAGCTGTCTCGCCAGGTCCATTCCTGGTCCTGCAAAACAGAACCCAACTAGCAGCAGGGAGAAAATACCGCCACACAAAATACCTTTATGATATTTCAGGTGCTTCCTACACAGTAAACTTTGGCAAAATCAGTTTCTAGAAGCCAATGTTTATAGTTTATACATATTAATATATCATAGATAGAGATATATAAAGGGTATTATGACCTATTGTAAAAAAACTTTAAAAAATATAAAGACTGATACTGAGCAACATAGGAAGTCTCAGTCTCTAAAATAATAATAATAATAATAATAGCAAACAGCTTATCTCATCACTATGGTGTGTGCCTATACTCCGAGCTACTGGGGAGACCAAGGAAGAAGAATAACTTGAGCCCAGGAGTAGGAGACTGCTGTGAGCTATGATTGCATTATTGTACTCCAGCTTGGATGGCAGAGTGAGCCCATCTCTGAAAGACAAATATGTAAATATTAATAAGTTAAAAGTAAACAAGTAAAGATTATGATAACACTAATAAAAGGAAAGGTGGGTAGCCATATTAATTTCAGACAAGGTAAACTTTAGAACAATGTACATTATCAGGGATAAAGAAGGTTTTATTTAATGATAAAGGAATCAATTTTTTAAGAAGACACCAATCTTGTGTGTGAACCCAACAAGAGAGTGTCAAAATCAGTGATGTAAAACTGATAGAACTGAAAAGGAAAAGAGAAACATCCACTATTTTATTTGGAGGCCTCCAGACCCTACTTAGTGATTAGTAGAAATTCAGGAAGAATATAATTGACCATTAAATTTGTCTAAATGACCTTTGTAAGATACTTCTTCTTCCAATAACAGAATACACATCCCTCTAAAGCTCAAATGGTACAAATTACAAGATGGATCACATGTTGGATAAAAAACCACTTGGACAAATGTAAAAGAATACAAATACAAAGGATGTTCTTAGACCAGAAAGCAATTAAACTACAGTTTAAGCGATTAAACTACAAATTAATAAAAGAAAGATAATAAAGCAAAGATAACTGAAAAATCCCCAAATATTTGGAAATCAGATGACACACTTCTAAATAACTCGGAGATCAAAGAAGTCTTAAGAGAAATTAGAAATCATTTCAAAGTAAACAATGAAGACAATACAACTTATTAAAATGTGTGGATATAGCAACAGCAGCATTTAGAGGGGACTGTATAGTATTGCATGCATTCATTACAAAAGATAAAATGATCTCAAATCAAAACCTAAACTTCCATATAGAAAACTAGACCAATGTAAGTCTAAAGTAGGTAGAAAAAAAAATGAGAGCAAAAATCAATAAAATTGCAAAGAGAAAACAATGGGAGAACAACCAAATCAAAATCGGGTTATTTGAAAAGATAAAAAAACTTTGGTAACTCAGGCTATCAAATTACTAATATCAGATATGCAGGAGGAGTCACCACTTTTGATGCTATGAAAATCAAAAGGATAATAAAATATTTAGAGAGTGAGTATATTCAATAAACTACAGTTTTAGTTGCAGACATCTGGCATCAACTTCTGGGCTTCATTAAAGCAAATTTAAGCAATGAGAAGCAATTAATGGAAGAACTTGCTTAGCAGAATAGTCAATCCAGAGTGGGTAATAAAGAGCCTTCCAGGAAGAAAATCGTAGTAAAGGAAAAGAGAATAATGGTTAAGTAAATTATGAAGCTGTAGTTCTAAGAAAAAAAAAAAAGTCCTATTAAATATAACTGTATTTAACCTGGGGAAGATAAAAAAGAAAAAGAAAAAATATGGGCTAAAGACTCTATAGGTGTTTTTTGTTGAACTCTAGTCATTGGGACATACGCAACATGTTCCAAGAATGTGCAGACGTTAACATAAAGAAGAGGGAATAATTATCTCTGGGACAACCATGTGGCTTTGATACTGGAAAGCAAAGAATTCTTGTGGGGAGAAAGAAAGTGTAGGTAACTAACTTCCATAATATTCATGATGAAAGGGGTTAATGTATTACAAGCGGAGATGCTCACTTTTTACCTCCCACTCTCTTTTTCAACCACTGAAACCACTCTTGTCGTTGTTGCCAACAACACCCTCCATCTGGCCAAATCCTGTACGGTACTCTTCCTATTCATTCATGCCACTCTGCAGCAGCAGTTGACAAGGGCGCCCACCTTTCTTTGCTGACTTTCATGGCAGTATATGTACATGGGTTTTATTTTACTTGCTATGCCTTCCCTCCTCCATTTGGTAATTGTAATATATTTGCTGCCTCTCCCTCGAGTTTCATTAATACTGGCTTTATTCATTTATTTATTTATTTGATGTTCAAAAACTTTATATACGGACACTAAAATTTGAATTTCATATTTTTTTATTTGTCATGAAATATTCTTCTCATCTTTTTAGCCTTATTTTCAACCACTTAAAAATGTAAAAACATTCTTGGCTTTCAAGATATACATAAACATCTAGTGGATTGGGAGCAGCCTGGAAGCCGTAAAAATATGAAATGCTTCATGATTTTGGGTGTCATCCTTGTGCAGGAGTCATGCTAATCTTCTCTATAGCATTCCAATTTTAAAATATGTGCTGTCAATGCAAGCACAATACTGATTTTATATATTAATAATTTTTTTTTTTTGCAGTTTTTGTCTGGGCTGGGTTTGAACCTATCACAGCCGGCACATGGGGCCGGCACCCTACTCCTTTGAGTCATAGGCACTGCCTTTTATTAATAATTTTTTAATTTATTATCTCCTAAAATGTGTGGAAAATTAAGAATGGAGTTGCAAAACTTTTTTATAATAATACTAGCTTTTGTAATGGCTCATGTATTAAATTTTATTGAAATCTTTATTTCTTCACTTGGCTTTAATGTACCAACTAGTGTCTTTTCATTTTACCCTGAAGGACTCCCTTTAGCATTTTTAATGAACCAAGTCTAGTGGGAAGGAAATTCTTCAATTTTTGTTTTCTTTAGATTATCTTTATTTTGGCTCCACCTCTGAACAACAATGTTGCTGAATAGGGGATTCTTAATTGTCAGGGGTTTGTTCGGTTGTCTTCTTTTAGCCCTTTGACTATACTGGCTCTGCCTTCTGGCTTCTAAAATTTGTGTGTATGTAACTTTTTATAATTTTATTGAGGATCCTTTATATGTGGTGAGTTGTTTTTCTTTTATTTTTTCAATTTGAAAATTTGATTATATTGTATCTCTGTGTGAGTCACTTTGTGCTCATCTAGGAGTTAGTTCATTGAGTTTCTTGATGTTTATATTCACGTCTTTCATCATAGTTAGGAAGTTTTCAGCTTTATTTGTTTCAAATATTCTCTCCTCTCTCACATCCTTTTTGCCTTCTGAGACTGCTCCATTGTACTTGTTGATTCACTTGATGGTATCCAACAGGACTAGTATGCTGAGTTCACTCTTTTTTAAGCTTTTTTTCTTTCTGGTTCTCAAGCCTAATAATTTTTATTGTGCATCTTCAATTTTCATCTTCAATTTTCCTTTTTTTGTCTATTCAAATCTGCCTTAGAATCCCTGTAGTTATTTTATTATTTCTTTATTAGACTTTTCAGCTCCAGAACTTCTGAGGATTTTCTGTAATTTTCTGGATCTTTAAAAATATTTGTATTCATACATTTCTTTTTAAATTATCGCCAATCTTT
>CAUYPK010123459.1:0-46978 GCA_963574355.1 Loris lydekkerianus | reverse complement strand
CCCCATATTCTTAGGCTATAATTGGGTTATAGCTTTCATATGAAAGCTATAAATTGGTTTCATAGTAGGGCTGAGTACATTGGATACTTTTTCTTCCATTCTTGAGATACTTTACTAAGAAGAATATGTTCCAGCTCCATTCATATAAACATGAAGAAAGTAAAGTCTCCATTTTTCTTTAAGGCTGCATAATATTCCATGGTGTACATAAATCACAATTTATTGATCCATTCGTGGGTTGATGGGCACTTGGGCTTCTTCCATGACTTAGCAATTATGAATTGGACTGCAATAAACATTCTGGTACAAATATATTTGTTAAAGCGTGATTTTTGGTCTTCTGGATATATACCTAGTAGAGGAATTGTAGGATCAAATGGCAGGTCTATGTTTAGTTCTCTAAGTGTTCTCCAAACATCTTTCCAAAAGGAACATATTAGTTTGCATTCCTACCAGCAGTGTAGAAGTGTTCCCTTTTCTCCGTTTATCTAGAAAACACCAGAGATTCTTCTACAAAACTCTTAGAAGTGATCAAGGAATACAGCAGTGTCTCAGGTTACAAAATCAACACTCATAAATCGGTAGCTTTTATATATACCAACAAGAGTCAAACTGAAAAAATAGTCAAGGACTCTATTCCATTCACAGTAGGGCCAAAGAAGATGAAACACTTGGGAGTTTACCTAACAAAGGGCATGAAAGATCTCTATAAAGAGAACTATGAAACTCTAAGAAAAGAAATAGCTGAAAATGTTAACAAATGGAAAAACATACCATCCTCATGGCTGGAAAGAATCAACATTGTTAAAATGTCCATACTATCCAAAGATATATATAATTTTAATGCAATCCCTATTAAAGCTCCACTGTCATACTTTAAAGATCTCAAAAAAAAAAAATAATACTTTGCTTTATATGGAATCAGAAAAAAACTCAAATAGCCAAGACTTTACTCAGAAATAAAAACAAAGCACGAGGAATCATGCTACCAGACCTCAGACTATATTATAAATTGATAGTGATCAAAACAGCATGGTACTGGCACAAAAACCAAGAGGTAGATGTATGGAACAGAATAGAGAACCAAGAGATGAATCCAGCTACTTACCATTATTTGATCTTTGACAAGCCAATTAAAAACATTCAGTGGGGAAAAGATTTCCTATTTAACAAATGGTGCTGTGTGAACTGGCTGGCAACCTGTAGAAGACTGAAACTGGACCCACGCCTTTCACCATTAACTAAGATAGACTCTCACTGGATTAAAGATTTAAACTTAAGACATGAAACTATAAAAATACTAGAAAAGAGTGCAGGAAAAACTCTTGAAGAAATTAGCCTGGGCGAATATTTTATGAGGAAGACCCCCTGGGCAATTGAAGCAGCATCAAAAATACACTACTGGGACCTGATCAAACTAAAAAGCTTCTGCACAGTCAAGAACACAGTAAGTAAAGCAAGCAGACAGCCCTCAGAATGAGAGAAGATATTTGCAGGTTATGTTTCTGACAAAGGTTTAATAACCAGAATCCACAGAGAACTCAAATGTATTAGCAAGAAAAGAACACGTGACCCCATGTCATTTTTTTTTTAATAATTTTAGTGGTTTGTACTTGGCAGTATGCTATGCTGAACACTGCCTACAGTGCTTTTTAGTGTTTATTTATTTATTTAAGGCCCATGAAAATCGTAGGAGGAAGGTACAATGTTCTCTCAGTTTTGCAGATGAAGAAAGAACAAGTACTTGAAACAACCTGTCCAGGGTGCCAGAGTTAGTAAGAAGTAGATGCAGAATTCAAACTTGAGTGGTTTGGATCCAGAGCCTTGTTATCACCCCATAACTGGCGTATGTGGCATGGTTAGCCTTCCCCCTCTGTCAGCAGCCACCAATGGGGTCAATGGCTAACTTAGGTCCTCTGTCTTCTTACGTGACCCTTTTCCCATAACTACAGTTGACAGGTCCCTCATGAGATGAGCCAGAGTAATCAAGATGACTTGTGAGATGACTTTGCACTGTGACTTTGAATGTGATTCATCTGTTGATTCAACACAAATTGAGTAAACACTTACCATATGCCATACACTTAGCACTCAATGAAGTAGACCAAACACTGCCCTCGTGGAGTTTGTAATCTAGTGGGGGGAGGCAGACATCAACTGACAAATGGAATAAGTAATTTCTGTATGTAAGGGGTAAGTGCTTTGTTAAACAACAGAGCAAAGTCAAGGCAGTTGGCAGTGCTGGCTGGGGCTCTGTGATCTCACTGGGATGGTCAGGAAGGGCTCGAATGAGAAACTTGAATGACGTGAAGAAGGGAGACAGGCAGACACCGGGGTGAAGGACATTGCAGACAGAACGAACAACCAGGACGATGATGTGGTGTGAGCACCTGCTTGTTGTATTCAAGAAATGTCAAGGCAGGCAGAGTGACAGAGGATCATGAGGAAAGAGGAGGTGAGAGACTGTGGGCTCAATGGTGGGGCTTCAAGGGCCCTTAGAGAGATGCTGGCTTTACTTCTAAGAAAAACAGGGATTCACTTGCAAACGCTGAGTAACAAACGATAACTTTGCAGTTTAGGTTTTAGCTGGCTCTCTCTGGTTGCAATGGAGAGAACAGAGCCAATTTGGAGGCAGTCCTACCGGTTAGGAGGTGACTGCAGAATCAAGAGAGAGATGATGTGTCTTGGACCTGAGTGATGGCCATGAGGACAGTGAGATGTAGTCAGATGAAGGAAATATTTTGAATGTGGAGATGACAGGATTTGCTGATGGATTGGATGTTGCTGTGAGCAAAAATGGAGGAGCTGTAATAATCAAAAGTCTTGGAATGGGGAAGCTTTTGTGGAGCAAGTGGGGGAGGAAATCAAGAATTCTGTTTCAAATATGAGAAGTTTAATATTATCAGGAAATGATTCCCCATAGGTCACTTGTATTTCTGCACATCATAGCTTTCTGTTCAGGATGACCTTTCCAAGAAGCGTACGAAGTATATGTTTGTGTAGTGAACAGCCTTGGAAGATGGAGTGTCTTTCTCTGGGGCAGAGGGCAGATGTGTTTGCTATTCAGGCTAATAAAAATAATGTCTCCCTCTGAGGCAAAGGTTGAGCAGGTTTGCTTGCAGCTTACTATAAAATACAGGGTTTTCCTAAACTCAGGGTTTTTCAGCCAAGTGCACAGTACTCACCTGAGCCCCCTCTGCGTCACCCCCAGGGCACTTAGGGGACAAGAAGAATTTATGAAAACATGAAGCTCCTGCTGTCTGATGTGCAGTGAGTAATACAGGTCTTTGTCTCTGACCCAGGAGTCTCATGTCTTTGGCCAGTTATCCATGAAACTGGGGGAGGATATCTTGTTACTTGACAAGCGGTGTCAAATCCCCAGCCACTTCACAGCTCTTGACTGAGATGTATAGATTAGACATCTAAGTGGAGATGTTGAGAGAAAGATGGTGTGTGAGTTTGAAGTTCAGGGGAAGAGTAAAGGCCAGAAATATAAATTTGAGGGTTTTTTTAGCATATACAGGATTTTTAAAGCCATGCATCTGAAGAAGAAAAGTCATAGAACTAAAACTTAGGAAAAGCCAACACTGAACACTGGGGAAAGCTGGAAGAGAACAGCAGTGAGACTGGAGGAAACTAATCAAAGAGGCTGAAAAGGAACACCTGTGAGCTACGAGGGCTCCCAGAGAGCAGCATCCTGGAAGCCAAAGAAATGAAGGGTGCCCAGGAGGAAGGGAAGAGCAACTCTGTCACTTGCTGCAGTGAGTCAAGTAACTACTGAATCTAGTCAGGAGGCCATGGTCAGCTTAAAAGAGTGGGCTAGATACAGTGAACCATAAGGGCAGCAGGGACTCAGGCTGCTTCTATCAGCCTATAGAAGGCTCATTGCCTATAGCACAGGCCTCTATCCTCACAGTCACAAGATGACTGCTGGAGCTCCAGCTATCTTTTCTATATTACAGCCAGAATGGGAGTAACAAGGGACAAAAAGAAATTCATCCTGACTTATTTAGCACCTACCCCCCAAATGAGTTATTGGGAGCTCCCCCACTTGTATCAGCTGTCCTCTTCTCAATCACTCCTATCTGGGCTGAGACTCATTGCTTTTGGCCTGGGCACATCATTACCCTAAAGAAAATTAGAATTCTATGCCAAACAAGAAGTGAGAGTGGGTATTTGATAGGCAGCTAGCAGACCCTGGCCTATCAAATGGCTTTCCAATAAACTGCTTCCCTTAACCCTTTTTAGAATAGAGTCCTTAGATGTGCAAGTAAAAGATTTGAGAGATACTGAGGGAATTGGCAGTATGTACAGGATGGGTTGAAATCGGAGTGCAGAGCAGAGGGTACAAAGAAGATGGGGGAAGGTGAATTGGGGGTTACGGAGCTGAGTGTGCCAACTTAAAGAGGCATTTGTGACATAAAGAACCTTCGAGAGGGTAAGGACTGTAAAGTTCATAAAATAAAAGGCATTTGGACACAAAAAATTGAGATTTAACATACCCTTTGCTCTCAATCCTTTTTTGGTAAGGTGGCCTATTTTTAACTTTTATTTTGCAGACTTTTTCCTAACTCCCATTATATCCACATGAATAATTGAGTTTTTATTAATCACTATTTGAGACGATCCAAAATGACAAAAGAACAACAATGAATTAAACAGAATTTTTCCATTTTTATATCACAAGAGTGTTTATACACATTTCAAAAAAAAATAGATCAACAGTTGTTTCGTTCAGTTAACTGATGATGCTTGATACCTAAAAGAAATCAGACTCCCCAAACGGTCATCACATTTCTAGAGATGGTCACGAAACCCTCCAATGTCATTGCCTGGATGAGACCTTCCCTGACCAACCTGTTTAAGTTTGTCCTAGTGTCTGTCGCAAGTCCCTCACTTTTCATTCTCTTCATAGCTTTCATCACTCTCTGATATCACTTGTTTACACTTGTGTTTATTTGTCTTGATTTGTGTGCCCCACTAGATTGCAAGATCAGAACAGCAGAGGGGGGCTTCCCAGATCTTCTTACGGTTGGGCCTCCATGAATCCCCAGCATGAGTACCATCTTGAATTTCGAGTGGGTTCTCAGTAAATATTTCATGAATACGATTTGTCGAAGTCCACAGTACACGCAGCCCTCAGGTTATAAACA
Source organism: Loris lydekkerianus (assembly GCA_963574355.1). Lineage (NCBI taxonomy): Eukaryota > Metazoa > Chordata > Mammalia > Primates > Lorisidae > Loris > Loris lydekkerianus. The sequence continues at coordinate 41,825 of CAUYPK010123459.1, read as the reverse complement.
AGATAGGTTCTGTAGGTTTGTTCACAAGTTGAATTTGTATCTAATTTGGAATAGATACATGTACCTATCACTTGTAATAGTCTCTGTTTGTAAGTGCAAGTAGTATATCCATAGGATGTTTGTAACTCAGGGACTGCCTGTACAGGGCTTGGCACCTAGTAAGTGCTCAGTAAATGTTAGCTGTCATCACTGTCATCCTCATCGTCACCTTTGTCATTCACATAGTCATAAGCCCATGGCTTCAGCAGCCAGATTGGGCACCAATGACACACATAATAAACATTTATTTTAAAGAAAAAAAAAGTCTGCCAGTATTCAAGGTGTCCCAAAAGCTGTCCCTAAAGTTACCATACCTAAAGATGAATGGGAAATTATAGCCCTAAAGTTATTGCATCTAAGGACAGAAGGGAAATTATAGTTAAATGTCTCTATATTTATAAAATATTCATCAGTCAATTCTACAGAGAGGTGGTAAACATGTAGTGAGTATTTTCTAAATATTTTGTAAAATTGTATGATAAATATTTCTAAGTTAAGGCACATTTAGCTACAATTTCCTATCTTCCTGTGTATGGAGCCTTTAGGGGAGACTTTTGGGACACCCTGTGGTTTGAGACTTGGACCTGGACCATGCCCCCTTTTCAAACATCAGGGCTTTAAAAGGGTATAGACTGTGAGCCTTTAGGGGGTCAACTGCTGGCACAGAACTAGGTCAGATGAACCCTTCGGTCATATGGTGGCTACTGATTTTCTTCATCCTGTGCCTCCCCGTCCTCCTATCCCTGATCTGCTCCCCTCCACCACCATCCTTGCAAATTGTTGGGGTTTCCTTCTGCGCACATAATGGGCCCCACCTCCATTTAGAACCCCACTTTTCCTTGCTGTCTCCAGATCTTTTAAACGGGAGACTGTGGTCAAAGAAAAGTTATTTACTACCTAGAGCTCCCTCTGCTGATACTTTGGGTAGATGATTGGCTGGGAAACCTGCAGGTTTCGGCAGAAGCACAGCTGGGCATCTGGCTAGGCTTTGTCACCTGTTTGTGTTTGTGGTGTGATCTGAGGCACTGTTCTTCCTTGGATGGGGGAGCAGGGGATGGGTGAGGCCAGCCCATGGCCTCTGGTGCTGTGGGGTGGGTGGGGGTGGGTGTCTGCCTCCCCTGACAGTCAGGAATCTTCATGCTTGCAAATGCTTGTTGGAGAGAATCAGGGATTCCTAGAGGTGGGAGGTGTTCTGTGAACAACTCTCTGTCACTTGGAAGCAAGTGACACACCTGTTTATGATTTCTGTCTTGATAGAGAAGTGAAACCTAGGGGGAGTTTTTTAATTTTTTTTTTAAAGCAAAGTCAGGGTCAATTTGTAAAGTCTGGATAAAAACAGGCTCTAGTAAGCCAAAAACAAACAAGCTGCATGATTGAAATTTAATTTTAAAAAAGCAAAAACAAACAGACAAAAAACCCACCAAAACGGATTTGACTATATTTGACTCTTATGCTGAATTTTATTTAAATTCAGAAGAAGGAAAGTCTAGACTTTTCTGGCACTGGGGGCAAGACTGCTTGATGGAAGGGGAGAACATTTCTTTACAGACCACCCAACTAAAAAGTTGCTGAGATGACATTTGAACCCATGTTCTTTGAACGTATAAGCACTGGGTTCCAATGTGACAGCACCCCAGGCTCACTGCTGCCTTTCCCCTGTGATTGGTGTTCTTTCTGCTGCCAAACGTCATTCAGTGCCCTGCAATGAGCAAAGTGCCAGAAAAAGTACAGATGAATAAGATGAGATTCTGGCCCTTGGAGGTAGTTGTAGTTTTTTTTTATCAAAGCTGAAAACTAGATTTGGTGCCACTTCCTCCGGGAAGGCTTCCTTGACTACTGCTTTTTTCTTCTGATATCTTTAGGCACTTGTAAGTGACAGTGCCCTACTGTTATTAATAAAACAAATAGCATCTCACGTTTACTGAGCACTTACTATGTGCCAGTCTCTGTGGAAAATACCTTTATATGGGTTATCTCATTTAATCTTTATAAGGAACCTAGAAGAAAGACCCTATTATCAGCCTCATTTTGCAGATGAGGAAACTGAGGCCTAGACATACACAATTGATGTTTAAAATACTATTTAAAAGGAGCAGAGCTGCAAATCAAGCCTGGACAGTCTGGCTCCTAACCATGCTACACACTGTCCTGTGGCCGTCCATGTGCCAGCCTGGACCCCGAGTTCTCTGACAGCTTCTTGATGGTGAAGACCCCTTCTCCCAATTTTCCTCCTAGCCCCTAGCTCAGCATTGCATATCCAGGAGCTCACAACTTTGTGTTAAGTGATTTACTCCCTCTCACAGGAAAGTGATGATGAAACAAGATTTGGGGTGGAGGTGGGCAGGAAATCCCACAAATCAGCTCAGAACTTCTTTACAGTTTTCTGGTTCTTGGTCAAGTGAGAGTGGCATCATATTTTAAAAGAAGAATTCTTCAGGGAATCGTCTTCATACCTCTATTTTGCTTGCCCAGCATGATGCCTGGCACATAATAGGGTCCAATACATCTTTGTTGAATGACTGAATGAGCTTTAAAAATTTTAAGGACTCTCCCTGCTGTTGCTGGAGCTGCTGCAGGAGTGTCAGGCAGCACTTTCAGCTCAGTCTTAAACATCAAGCTCCCTCTGTCTGGCTTTGCTGCAAGCTGAAGGCAGGGCCCCTCCTAATGCAAAGGGGATGCTTTCGTTTGGTTTGGGTTAGAAGACTGATAATGCCCAGCCCTGGCTCCCAGGGGCTCTCTCTCTACCCAAAACAACTGCACCCCCCTCCTACTGGGATGGGCATTTAGGAAAAGGAAAAATTTACCTCCTTCTCCCACTCTTAAGACATTTCCTGTTCTGTCTCATCTTTTCCAAGCCTCCTCACCCTAAGATTCTTATGGTGCTGTCTGTCTTAGAGCAGGAAGACGGTCCCAGAGACCCTAGAAGCTTGCCCTTCCTCCTTGTCTATCTCAGGTGATATTTCTCCCTAAAAACATCACATACGCTGTTCATGACATTCATATCCAGCCTGGAGATTTTAAATCTCTTTCTTGCATGGCTTTTTATGAGTCAAGATAAACAAACAGTTCTCTCGAGGAACCCTCTTGAGGCCTCAGATCCTTAACCTTACTCCTTAAGCCTGTGGCCCTTGAGGGAGCTGAACCAGAGCACAGGCCCCAAATGACTGTGGTTAAATGTGTCATGAGGAGGAAACAGATGACATCTGCTTAGGGAGAAAGATGAAGCAAAGATGGGCAAGGGGGAAGGGGTGGCAAGAGTCCCCAAAGCAGGCTCTGCTGGTATTGAGAAGCCCTGGTAGACCCTAAGGGAGAGTTCTGGTGACGTGACAAGTCTTAGGGGGCAACTCATTCAACCAATCTTTGAAGGGGAGGTGACTTATCCAAGGTCATGTGCCTCAGGGAAGCTGCATGGCATAGGTGATAGGGTCTGACCCCTTGCACCCAGTTCCTTCTATCCATCAGACCTTGATCTCCATGGAGCATCCCAGTGGTTGCAGGGAAGCTGGTGTCACCCCAACATCAGAGGTGAAGCAAGGAACCTTCACCAAGCTGTTCAGCACATTCTATCTCCCTGGCCACAGCGATTGATCTAGGGGTGGATTCTCTCATTAATAAGGGAGAATCTCTGGACCTTAGAGGAAAATCCTGGGAAGTGCTGACCCTCCTTCCCCTGGGCTAAAGTTAACAAAAGATACAAGCAGTTTTGGCAATGGAGGCCAGACATCTTGTGACTTGCAAAAAGAACCCCAGGATAAAGTAGGCCCCATGTAGAGAGGGGAGCTTGAAAGAAACAGAATCCTAGGTTATAAATTCTGAGTTGCTGGATCAAACCTCACCTGAAGTCTTTACTCTGGAATGCTCAGTGACATGATCCAGTGAAGTCTGTTTTTAAGACAGTTAGAGTAAGTCTTATTACTATTAGTAATGGCTTTATTACTTGTAACTCAAATATTCTCAATTGATAAACAGATAGCAGACCAATGGCTTTAAGAGGTTACCTTTGTTCTGGGTCACTCCTGGTTAGGTGCTGAGCCCAAAGGGAAGGCCTCTATCTCTGGCTAGGCTATAGATGGTCCTCAGATTGATGCTAGTCTGGAGTTTGGAATCTCCGCTAGGAGGCCTTTTACACTCCCAGGTCAGGGAAGCCAACTATTAATAGCTAGTCACATGGGTCAGAAAGCATTTGGTGGCCATTGCAGACCCACCCTCCTAAGCCCTGAGTATTGTGTGCACATCTGCAGTGATGGTCCTCTCACTACATATATTTTCATCGGTTCCTCTAGATCAGATGTACTATTCTCCTGCTAAAGATGAGATTATGCCTTACATGCTTTGGAGCCCTGCGTCTGCCCCCAGGTTAGTGTTCATGGATGCCTGCAGGGTGTAAGAAACAATCTCTTTCCATCCCCTGTCTCATTCTCTAATGTAGCCTCTTTATATTCCACTTTCTTCTCTTTAAAAATTAGGATGAGGTTAAAAAGTGCAGCAGGCAAAGCATTCCCCCTGAGTCCCCAGTTCACAAACTGAGGATTTGACCTGCTGTTGTATTCCCATAGGGCTAAATTTGGATCGGGACATCAGCTCCATCTCATGTGTTTGCTGTTCAGAGTTGCTGAGTGTAAAGCCCTGGGCAAGAGGACTATGAAGGAAAAGGCCGGAAAGACTGAGTTAGAGAAGGCTGGGAACAAACTCGAGTTCATTGGAGTAATTCTGTTTAAACCCTCCTGGATGGAGGAGGAAGCTCAAGCCCAGGGAGGAGTCCTCATCCTCCTGGCTCAAGGTCACTGGGACAGACCAGCCAGGCTGGGGAAGAACTCCACTTTACACAGCAAGCCCTGTGGAGACAGTACTTCAAGGTGGACAGGGAAAAGGACATGGTGAGCGGCTCAGGGGTGAAGGCGGAGAAACTCCACGGGTCTTCCTTTCGCCATTAAAGCACTTGCTTGCCAACTGGGTTTAAGAGTCTCCTGGGTTGTGAGTCCTCAGGGGCCAGAGAAGTGACTCAGTGAGCGCTTAGTACATCGCTGGCACTGAGGTGGTGAGTGTGATTCAGGAGTCACTCACAGTGCTTGGGTTGATTAACTCCAGAGACTCATTCAAAGCCTCCTCCCCAGCCCTTCGAGCCGGGGATCAGGGATCTGGCTGCCTGAGCCGGGACCTTGCGTGGCTCTCACACTCCTGAAGTGTTTTTCTCACGTCTCCACCTGCCAACCAGTCTCGCACCAACAGAAGGTTCCTGCACCGGGAGCTCCGAGCCGAGGAGTTTCCTCCCTCCTCTGTCTCCAGGACCTAAGGACCCTTTCTCTTCCTGACCTGCTCTTGATTCGGAGCAGGGGCCCCTCTCACCCAAAGCTGCCCTGTGTTCCTGCCCCCGCTTCTTCTTTGCAGCGGGAGTTGTATCCCTTTCCCCAACTCTCGTCCTGGGGGGGGGGTGTCTGTGGTCCCGGGTCGCCCCCACCCCCTTCCTTTCCCTCCTCCTTTTCCTCCCTCGGCTCCGCCCCCAGGCCCCGCCCTCTCCACTCCGGCCCGCGCCCCCCGCACCCCCATCCCCGACCCCTTAGCGGTCACCCGCCCCCCAGTCGGAGACCCGGGCGTGGGCAGGAGGGAGCCGCGCGGGCCAGGCGCCCGCCCCTCCCCGCGCGCCCCGGGCCCGAGCGCGCTCCCAGCGCCCCCCTGCGCGGCCTCCCCGCTCCCGCCTCCCGCCTCCCCGCCTTCCCCTCCTCCTGGTGACGTCCGGGTCCCTGCCCGTCTGAAAACTCCGCGCCGTGGCGGTGGAGGCGGCGGCGGCGGCGGCGGCGGCGGCGGAGGAGGAGGAGGAGGCGCAGCGGCGAGCCGAGGCGGCGGCGGCCGAAGCGGGAGCCCGAGCGGCAGCCGGCGGCCGCGGGAGCCGCGGGGAGCGCGGGGGCGGCCCGGAGTGCGCCGGGGTCCCCGCGCCCCGCTCGCCCGCCGCGCTCCGAAGATGGTGGCGGCGCCGTGCGCCCGGAGGCTGGCCCGGCGCTCGCACTCGGCGCTTCTCGCGGCGCTCACGGTGCTGCTCCTGCAGACGCTGGTCGTGTGGAATTTCAGCAGCCTCGACTCCGGGGCCGGGGAGCGCCGCGGGGGCGCAGCGGCCGGCGGCGCGGAGCAGCCGCCCCCGGCCCCGGCCCCGCGCCGGGAGCGCCGGGACCTGCCCGCCGAGCCGGCTGCAGCCCGGGGAGGAGGCGGCGGCGGCGGCGGAGGAGGAGGAGGACGGGGGCCCCCGGCGCGGGCGCGAGGAGGCGGCCCCGGAGAACCCCGAGCGCAGCAGCCGGCCAGCCGGGGGGCACTGCCTGCCGGGGCGCTGGTAAGATGCCCTTTCGACTCGCGCCCGCGGGGAGGGAGGCGCGTAGCATCACCCCCACGACCCCCTAGCCCTTGAGCCCGGGTCATCCGCCTGGGTCTCCGCGAGCCTGTGGACTCCCCATCTCTTCTCCCTGGAAGCCGGGTTGGGTCCCCGCCAAAGCTCAGGGGTCGTGGGCCGCCCCATGCAGAGACCGAGGACTGCCCCCGTGGTGTCTGGGGGAAGTTGTCTCCTGTGGAGGCGCTTTGGGGGTTACGGAGCCTGGCTGCGTTCCTGTTTCCCGTCACTCTTGCTGGGCACCCGACTTGCTCCGTGCGTGTGAGTGTCGGTGCCTCGCTCCCTGCCTGAGTGCGGGGACGGTGCCGGATCCTCAGCCGCCGCTCTGGATGGTTCTCGCAGCTGCATCTTTTTGGTCTTTGCCGACCTGGGTGCAGACAGCCGAGCCTCCTGTTTTCCCGGGCTTGCGATAGGATCTGGGATGGGTGTTCCAAGCCCCCAGTGAAGACTCAGTCTTGGGTGGCTGGTCTCACTTTGGGTCTCCTGTTTCTCCTGGATGTGTGAGCCTCCGTCTTCGTCTTCTCTGCCTCTAACCTTGCCGTCTCCCATGCCCTGTCTGGCTTTGCCTCTTACCCATCTCCAGTTTCCGGGCATGGTCCCTTCTTCTCACTGGTCATCCCTGTCCTTCTGTCTTGCGTGTGGCCGGTTCCAGTCACCAGCTCTGTGTCGGACCGCACCGTCACTGACATAGGTTCCTGTGTCACTGACATAGGTTTTCTTTGCTCCCTTTGGATGCAGATCTGGGACCAGCTGCCTGGGTAGGGGGAAACTGACTTGACTTTCTACCCTGTCCCCAACTTCTGCAGGGATGCATTTTGCATTTTCTTTGAGCTGCCCTGAGGAGCTAAGCGCACTGGGGGCACGAGGTCAGAATCCCCACGTGTGGGCCAGGGTGCCAGCTCCCCAGGGGTGGGAACGTCTGTCTTAAGGCATAACCGGCATGTTTGTGTTTCCAGCTGTGTTTTCATTATGCCCGTGGCCTGCAGGCATCTGTCTAGTCTCCAAAGGATGTCAGACACCAGTGGGGTGGTTTCAGGATCCTTAGGACTGAATGCATTTCTCTGTCATTTGTCACTTTGGGAGTCCTCACAGTGTGATGCTTTCTGATCTGCTAAACTTCTTTGGAGCCTGTGAAGCCCTCTCGGCCGGGAGTGCATTCTTTGTGCCTGCAGGCTGAGCCAGCCCTGAGACATGATGTGATGGCATTTCACGTTGCTGTGTGGGTAGCAGGGAAAATCTTTCCCTCGTTGGTGGAAGTGGCGTGAGATTACTGGTGGAGAACCAGAGCTTCACCAGCGTCCTGCAACCTCTTCTTTACAGGGAAAGGTATCTGAGACGCTGTCTTTGAACTCCTGGAGTTGATGGTAATGTGTTCCAGTAGAAATGCAATTAGAAGTTCTTTCTGCAGTTGAAGACTACTGAGAGTTGGGGTGGGGCCATGGAGTATGTCCTGCTGTCCAGCGTAGGAACACATGGGGTGGACAGGGAGGTGGCAGAGGCTTACTGTATCTTTTGCATCTGGAATTCATAAGGGGTTCAGAGGTGCCCTTAGGGTGCTCATACACCTGTTGAAACAAGTGAAGAGAGGGAAGGAGGCAGACTGGTTAGTTTCCTCATAGGTCCCTGACAGTCTGAGCATCCATGCACAACCCCTTTTGGTGCGTTCAGTTCTGTCGTACTCGCTCACGTCCCAGCTTGGCCACGGAGGGTTTGCAGTTGGCGGAGTAGGTGTATGCGTGCCATTTTCCTTTTTTATTCCTTTTGGAATTCTAGTTCCAGCAGCAGACTTGCTCTGCTTTTCTGAAACTCTGCTTCCGTCTGCAAGTTCAGTTCCTCTTCCCCAGCCCGCACCTGCACGTCCTAATGTCTCAATTTCTTCACCTTCTGATGTAGACATTTATGTATTTTCTTTTCTCTCTCTCTCTTGTTTTTTTTTTTTTTTGGTTCCCTTCCTTCCAAGTAGTTGTCTGCCATGCTGCTGTTGACTGTTGTCACTCCTGAATTTGTATTTTATTTTAGTTGCTTGTCTCTTTACTCATTTTCCTGTCCCCCACACGTAGGCCATGGAGGATGAGGTCCTGAAATTGAAGCACAGACTGGATTGAAGCTGGCTGGATCCTGGGGTCTGTCCCTACTCCAGCTGTGCCCACCCAGCCTCGGGCCTCTCATAGAGCTCCAGGAGACCAGAAGGGGGCAGGCTGTTCCCAAAGTCCAGTATAGCTGGAGCTTGGGTTGCAGACAAGAAGAGAGGACCAGACAGTTTTGCAAGCCATGAGGCCCCTTACAGCATGCGGTTTGTTTCCAGACCTTGCAGGAGCTGCCAGCATGATGCTTTAGAGGGAGATTCAGGAGAAGGACATTTAAAATAAAATTCCCTGCGATTTTCCAGATGGCTCTTGTAAAGAGCTGGTCAGGCACTTGCTTAGGAGATGATGCTTCATGTCCACGGGGTACAGGTGGGGGTGGGGTGGGGCGGGCAAGGATGGTTTTTGCATGGCCTCCGGTGGTGGTGGGCGTGTTGTAGAGAGTGTCAGGCGTTTAGAGCATTTTCCAAACCAGACCTTTCTGCTTCTTTATGCCTGTTTTCTCAGAGCTTCTGCCCCTGTTATGTTCGAGGAATTGCACTCTAGGGGAAGAACTGGATTGTATTTTGGGTACATTTAAGAAGCCAAGAAGAAACACCTAGTTTTTCAAGCAGCATCAGAGGGCATATCCATAAAAGATTTGCAAGTTCCCCTTTCCTCTTAGCCTCTTTCAGTGCTCTTAAATATTGGAATTATTGGGTGGATTGTAGCAAAGTTTTGTGGCTGTGACACTGGTGCTTTCTCTGAGTTTCCAATTAACTGGATTTTACTGTCATCTCAGAATTTAAGAAACAGATGGGCTCACTTACAAAGGGAGGGGAAATCTTGGGGGCAAGGGACAACTGTCAAAAAAATCAGCTACAGGTTCTAAATAGATTGCTAGATTTTGGAGAAAATGAAAGAGAGCTGTGTGTGTTAATGTAATGAATGTTTGTTTTGTTTCCCTTTGGTGATTCTCTTCTTGAAGTCCTCACATGTATTGCTTGTGCTGTTAGAGAAACTGTTACTCAGTAAGTTCCATTTATGAACTCTTATTTTATATTGCTTTTGCCTCCTCCATCTGTCCCTCCACAAAGTAGAATGGGCTTTCTGTATCATCTGACCCCGTTGAAATGTTGATTTTTCGGTAGAAATTCCTCATACTTCACATTACTCAGATAACTCAGGACTTTTAAAAGACTTAGACAGTGACATTGAAAGACTGGTTCACTGGGTCCAAATCGCCTCTAACAGCATCAGAAGCATAACTTTTCTTTCTATTCAAATGTTTTGAGACCAGAGAAAACAGGGGGTATCTTATTGATGGTTCATCTTTCACAGTCTCGGTGGAGTTTTATTTTGTGTGAGTGATGCGTTGCACTTACTATACAGAAATAGGCATCATTGAACAATAGTTATCTTACTACACATGTTGCCGTCTGTTTAATCATATACTGGAAATTGTAAATAAAATAAATAGAAGTTATATACATAGGTGTTTATATAATATCAATTCTATTTTATTTATATATATGTATATGCATGCATATATATTCACTTTCCTTCCATCTTCTCACACTATAGACATTCTGTCTGGTATATCAGTTCAATTTTCATCTTCCAGGAGATTGGGTGGTCAAATGCTTGCTACTTTTTGGATAGGAAACTAGTCAAGGTGTAAGTGCTTATTTACTGGCATCTGTCCAACTTTTGGTCCAGGGTCTTAGTAGAAAAGGGAATTTGGTGGCTTGAACTAAAGCCATCATTGCATCTTTGTTTGTCCCCAGAAACCAAAACTGTCCTTAAGGATATCTCTGAAGTGAGAGTCTACCTTTACCCCCAGAGCCGTTGTGATCAGTGGGGTCATAGATCTATCGTGTTAGTATTTCAGTGCAGAAAGACTTAGCACGTATAACCTGCTGGACTGCACAGGTGAGGGGTGACGTCCTGCCCATCTTTTGGTTGAAGCTGCCCTAAGAGTTGTCACTTACAACAGCTCACTCTCCTTTTTTTGTACATTTCCTCATTTTTGTGGACCCAGATCCCAATCTACCAGAAGCAAAGATAAACTACTTTGAGGAAAAAAAACAAAAAACAAAACCTCTATCGAAACTTACATTCAAGGAAGGCGTGTGAGAACAGGAGAAAGAGTAACAGAAAGTGTGTGTCAGGCCTTAGCACAAATGAAAGAGACCTCCACTGAGAAGTCTGGGGTCTGAGAAACCTGGGTCCACATTCCGGCTTGACTCTTAATGAGCAAATAGAATGGTAATAATGCCTGTGTTACAGCAACGATGTGCTAGGCATTTTTTTTATGGATACATGATGGTACATATTTGGGGGGTACATGTGCTATTTTGATATATTCATATGATGTGTAATGATAAAATTGGAATAAATGGGATATCCATCCCCTCAAAGATTCCCTTACCTTTTCTTTTTACTGGGGACATTTGAATTCTTCCCGTTTAGCTAGTTTGAAATATAAAACAGATTATTGTTAACTGTAACCATAGGACTGAACTGTCCGACACTACATCTTATTCCTTTTATCAAACCGTATTTTTGTGCCTATTAATCAACCTTTTCCTCCCCTTTCACCCTTTCCCTTCTCAGCCTCTGGTGACCACAAATTTACTCTCTGTCTTCTTGAGATCCAGTTTTTTAGTTCTCACATGTGAGTAAGAACATGCAATATTGGTCTTTTCTGTACCTGGCTTATTTCATCATCTCATCATGGCCTCCAGTTCCTTCCATGTTGCTGCATTTGACAGGATCGCATTCTTTTTTATGGCTGAATAATATTCTATTGTGTTTATATATTTTCTTTATCTTTTCATGGATCCTTAGGTTGATTTTATATTTTGGCTATTGTGAATAATGCCACACGGTAAACATGGGAGTGCGGATACCTTTTTGATATACTGATTTCCTTTACTTTGCATATGTGCATATCCTGTGCTGGATCATACGGTAATTCTGTTTTTATTTTTTTGAGTAACTTCCATACTGTTTTCCATAATGACTGTATTAATTTACATTCCCACCAATGGCGTATGAGGGCTCCCCCTTCTCACGTCTTCACCTGCATGTGTTACTTTTTGTCTTTTAGATAAAGGGATTGGTGGGTCCACACTTAGGGTGCATCTTGGAAAGGTGCAGGTGATGTTTACTAAGTATAGAGTAGAAGGGTTTGAACACAATAATAAAGAAAATGCCATGAAGGCTATGTTAACCAGTGTGGTGAAAATATTTCAGACTGTATATGGAATCAGCACATTGTACCTCATGATTGCATTATTGTACACAGATGTGATTTAATAAAAAAACAAAAAAGGTCATTTTAACCGGGGAGAGATGATATTTCTTTGTAGTTGTGATTCCCATTCCCCTGTTGATCAGTGATATTGAGCATTTTTCATAGTGCCTGTTGGTCATTTATATGTTTTCTTTGGAGAGATGTCTATTCAGATCTTTTGCACAATTTTTAATTGGATTATTTGTGTTTTTTGCTACTGAGTTGAGTTCCTTATATATTCTATTGATACATAGAATTATTTGGCTATTAATTCCTTGTCAGGTGGATAGTTTGCAGCTATTTAATCCCATGCTGCAGGTTGTTACTTCACTTTCTTGAGAGTTTGCCCTGCAGAAGCTTTTTAGCTTGATGTAATCCCTTTTGTCTATTTTGGCTGTGCTTTTGAAGTCTTTACCCCAAAAAATCCTTGCCCAGACCAGTGTCCTGAAGTGTTTCCTTAGTGTTTTCTTCCAGTGGTCTCATAATTTTGGATCCGATGTTTAAGTCTTTAATGCATTTTGATTTAATTTTTGTATATGGTGAGAAATAGTTTCATTCTTGTGTTTATTCATAAGGGTATGGTTACCCAGTTCTCCTAGCACTATTTATTGAAGAGACTGTTCTTTCTCCAGTTCTTGGTGTTCTTGGCACCTTTGTGGAAAAGGAGTTGGGTGTGAATGTGTGGATTTATTTCTGGGTTCTCCATTCTGTTTGCCAGGCACACTTTTAAACCCTTTATGTGTATTAACTCGTTTAATCCTTCAAGCTATTGTACTATTAAATTTCAACAGGCAACAGTCATGGTGCTTAATGTAACTAAGTCTTGTTTTAGGTATTTAGTAATATTAACTCATCAAACCTCGTGCCGTATCGAAGAAATTGAGGCATAGGAGCTTATGCAACTTTCTCACATTTATAAATGGCACAGCTGGGATTTGAACCCAGGCAGTTCCTGCTCTGACCTGCTCCAGTCTACACCCTCACTTTTGTAAGTGTCTTGTGAGGGTCTCCAAGTTTGTAATCACAGGATTTGTATATGTAAGGGGATACCCCGTAGTTAGCTATGTCAAAATGCCCAACGTCAAGGACAGGATTTTATTTAAAATTTTTTTTCTTTTATATATTTAAGGTATATAACATATTTTAATATATCCATCCATATGTATAGACAGCAAAAGGTTAACATAGTCAAGCAAGTTAATATACCCATCATTTCACATAGTTACCCAATTTTTATGTGTGTGGCAGAAGCACCTAAAAGCCACTATTTTTGCAAAAACATGGTGAGTATAATACAATATTATTAAGTGTAGCCCTCATGTTGTACCCTGGATCTCAGACTTGCTCTTCCTCCATACTGCTTATCTGCTTCTTTGGATTCTTTGACCTACATTCCCTTCTTTCAGGGTGGGATTTTATGGTCCTGGAAAAGAAAGTATCACTCTGTAGTGAAATACGCAGAAGCCTGCTAGGGAATAATTGAACTTGAACTGCTGTGTTGGCTGGAGAAAGTTTTGAGTTCAGTTCTCTCTGACCAGAAGAAAGAGTGCAAGAGAAACGGTGCAGGCTTCTTGGCCAGTGGACATATCCTAACCCGCTCCAGGGCTGGCTCACTGGGGAGCCACCACTTGTATCCGAGAGCCTGGGTGAGGCAGGACTGGCAGCGAGAGCTGTCTCTACAAATACGCAATCCAGATCATCTTGTCTGTACTTCCTTCCGCCTGCAACAGAAACTACCCGTTTGCCCACAGTTGCTTGTCAGGGCATCTGTGCCCCTGTGGTCCCTGGGCTCCCTGGGTTAGGTTGTCCCCTCCCCCAGTGGAAACCAGAGCCGTTACAAAGAAGTTGGTGGAGCTGAGTCACCTTAACCCTGATCATGGAAACTGGCATTATTAGTATCAGGGACAGGGGCCCCATGCACCCTGCCAGATGGAAAAGGGTGGGGCCCAGTGTCAAGTCTTTGGGGTGTCTCCCCCTTCAGTGGCCCTTGAAGGCAGGGAACTGGATTTTTTCTGTCTCAGGCCTGATTTGTCTAGGCCAGGTGACCGCTGGCTTATCTGGACGTACAATCCAGGCTCCTGTGTCAGTGGGTGCCAATGAGGCAGTGTGGTAACAGCTGTTTGTTTCTCCTCCCAGGGAATCCTTTGCTCTAATCCTTGGCCTTGAGGATTTTGTTGTAAGCCTGGTTTGTGGAGCCCAGAGATTGATGCCACTGTTCTGTACCCAAAGGGTGCAAGTGTTGTATTGTGACGAGGAGGAGAAAGAGGATAATTTATTTTATTGAATGTTTACACTGCACTGTGGAAGGAGTAAAAAGACATGATCTTACTGAATCCTTACAGCATCCTACAAGTTAAGGGCTATTGATGTCATCTGCACTTTTCTGATTAAATATAACAAAAACTAAGATAGTAAGTTAGATGAAAATTAAACTGAAGAAAAGTGGCCTAACTAGGGATTGAAACAAAGGTTATATTCTTAGTCACTACTGATTCAGAGTCTGTAATTCCCTGGATTATAACCCCTTCTTCTTCCCTTCCTCCCATCCATTCATGCAGGCATGTGTCGTCCATCCATCCATCTGTCCATCCATCTGTCCATCCATCTGTCCATCCATCTACCCATCCATACATCTATCCACCTATCCAGCCACTCTCCCAACCACTTACTCTCCACTCCAGCAGTCAGAGTGTGCCAGGCCCTGTGTCTGGCACTGGGACTACACTGGTGAACAGGACAGATGTGCTCCCTGGCCTCCAGGAAGACCAGCCTGGCAGGCAAGGGTTAGGGCTCCTGCTCGTAAGTGTCTTGTCCGCAGAGCTTCCTCTCACACACTGGCCTGGCTCGCTGCTGACTCTTTCCCCCTACGGTGGCCTCTTGGACACAATGGGAAGGTGTCCTCTGGAAAAGTGGGCACAAGGAATAGTGTAAATCCAGCCTTGGATGTCCTCAAGTCTCCTGCTATCCAGGAATGTCCAAACATGAGGCCCGGGCCACCCCACTCATCTTACAACTGAGGGAGGACCCTGGAGATGAGCAGGCTGTCAGATGCTGCAGGGCCTGGGAGGCAGGTCATGTAATGTTTAGGAAGTAGGAAGTGCTCTTACATCATCTCCGTGGGACCTGGGCATGTCGCTTCACTTCTCTGGGGCTCCGTTTCCTCATCTAAAGCACAGGGTCCAGGAAGGCACCTACCTTGCAGGGAGTGGTGACATGGGGCAGCTCTGGCCCTCGGCATGCTCTGCTCTCCCTCCCTGAGGCAGCCACATCACCAGAGATGTTTGCTGGGGCGGGGTGGGGGGTGGGGGGCTCTCTCAAATTCCTGGCCCATGGGTACATTTGGTTTTGCCCACCCTGAATTTTAGGATATAGAATATGCAGTCACCGATATTTAATGATATGTCATAAGACAGTGTAGATTTTGGAGTTCTTTTCAAAGTCACAATATCCAGCAGTTCTGGGCCTGCATTCTTGCTTGGTGTTAAGTGGCCAAGCTGAAGAGCGGTTGTGCCCCAGAACAAGTTCTCAAGAGTCCTCCCAAGATTGCTTCTCAAGGGGTCCTCCCAAGACACCTGTGACTCCTACAACAACCTCTAGGCTGTTGAGTTTACAACCTGTTTGGAAGACGTCTGTGTTCACAGCGAAGAGTTAAAAATAAGTTCTGTGGTTACCTTATTCTCGCATGGCTTATCCACGGCACTTACTTACCTCTGACTGCCTTTGACTACCCTGGGCATGAAGGAGATTCCCCCACCTCCCTCTGCTTGCGGTGGATACCCAGAATATGCAAATTCTTGTAAGTATTGGGCCATTTTGAAAGCACATGTCCTTGACAAAAATAGAATCATGCATTCTGCAGTTTGGTATGCCAGTTTCCCCTTTGCGGCTGGGGAGCGTAAGTACCAGGCTGTTTTGAATCAGCTGCCTTCCGCTCTCGGGGTTCACCAGGACCTTGTCCCCCAAGAGCATGCTTTGGGGAGTTGAGAGCTTTTGGAGACAAGGGGCAAGGGGAAGGGGGGAACATTCCGGAGCACCTTGGCTTGGTCCCAAACTCTGTAAGGGACAGACTGTGACTTTCATCTCTGTGTCTTTTTGGCGTTTCATCAGATGATGCTAATAAGCCTCCCTCCCTCCTTCCTTCCCTTGGTTGTGAGGATTAAATCTGATAAACAGATGAGAAAGCGCTTTGAAGCTTTCACAGAAAGCCCCATGTGAATGTAAGACAGGCTCACGTCTTAGAGCGGAGGATTGTGGGGGTGTTCGGAACTCTTAATTGTGTGCCCTGCCTCACATTGTCTGGGGTACAAGGAGTGAATGAATGAATGAAACCCCCCTGAAGTTTCCCACCCACTCATCTATTAATTTAGCAGGTACTGGGTGAGGGTCCGCTGTGTTCCAGGCCTTATGCAAAGCAGAGAAGTATAGATGTGACTCTGCCTTCACACAGTTTATGGTCTGGGGGCAGGATGCTCCCCCAAACAAAAGCAAACAACATTAAAAACAATCAAGTCGTTGTAAGTGTAGTAAAGGAAACAGTCAGGGTTGCTGAACATACGGGGCTGTGCGTGAGCATTTATTTTGGATGGGGTGGGCTTATTTTACTTATTTGGGGGTGGGGATTTATTTTAGCCGGAGTAGTTCCAAACTAGTCCAAGGAATCACGATATACTGGTGACTGGAGTTGCTATGTGGGCAGACAGTCTTAAATATAAGAGCTTTTCTGTACAACATCCAGTCAATTCTTAAATTTTGCATATGTTCTTTTAGATGCTTCTTCTTCTTTTTTTTTTTTAACCAAATGTACTATGTATACATTATTCTAAATGTATGGCTCAGTGAATTTTTGTAAACACCCAGACCAAGAAACAGGGGATTGATGATATCCCAGAGGCGCCTCTCCTCTGCTTCTTGGGTTCTTGGGTGAACATTTTAAAGAACTGTCAATTGCTATATATTTCTTTAAATGTATATTGGGGAAAATACGTAAATAGAACCAGTCAATCAAAACAGCACCTTCAAGGTTCTTAATCCTTAGCATGCAGGTAAAGTAGGATTTAAGTAAAAAGAAGCTAGTTAACAAAATGAAAATACGTAAGTAATAATAGGAAACCCTACCACTTCTATTCCTAATTCTGATTCCAGCTTGGTTGGTGTAAGACAGGGAAGTGCTGGAATGGCCAGGGTTTGGTAAATGTCAGCTTTAACCAGTCTGAAGATCCTTTGCTCCTCGGGTAAATAGCTGTGCTGTTTTCTGAAGTTCAGATGGAGAAGATTTAAGTCAGACTTTAGGGGGAACTGTACTCTGGGTCCATCTGCATGGAAGACCCCATCACAGGCCCTCTCTGGTGTTCTCGCTTGCTGTCAGGGTAGCTCCTGCGATTAGGGTAAGTAATCACCCCAGAGGACTCCCCAGGCCCCGTCTTCTGTGACTTAGTTCTGGGTGTTGCATGCGCGTCTTTTTGATTCACCACTGTGCGTTTGCTTCCTGTTGGCTGTTTGTACTGGAGTCCCCCATGGGTTGGACATGAAATTCACATGCTGAACGGGTCCCCAAATGGGCCCATGATGACTGCATTAGCTTAACCCTGAACCGAGACTCTCCCGTTTGGAACCGGGGTAACAGAACCACAGTATAACATTAGCAGCAATTGAGAAGGGCCATGGAGACGATTAATCATTTCATAATGAGACGGGGGAGAAGAAAGAAAAGCCAAGAGCTCAAGGACGGAGTGATAATTTTGCAAAGTCTCAGCACTCAAAACAGGCTGACATTCATAAAACAAACAAATGCGTTTGGTAATGGAAAACTAATGTATACATTATTTAAGGATAGTATTAAAACCAGATTAGATGGATCAAGCAGTACAGCCTTTACCTCATTAAGCACCCTTTCTTTGGGGAGATGGAAGAGTTATTCTCTTTCTTTTTTTCCCTTTTCTTTTTCCTTGTAAAGTGCGGCTTTATTAATTAGAGATGTAATGGACCTTTTTTTTTTTTTTCATACTGGCTGGTTTCTGTTTATTTTTTAATGTAGAACCGTGCTTTGCAGATGTTCTCCTTGAAATAAAAGCCTATTCATTGTGTTTCTCTTATCCCCAGCACAGAAGGGGCAGCTGTTAGACAGAGAGAGCCCCGTTTGCTTGTCCGCGGGTGTTACCACTGATTCTGTTTCTGATGTAAAGTGCTCTTATTCCTTGCTTTTTCTCGTAATCCTATTGTGGGATATGTTTTGAATTGCTGCGTCTAATGTCCTTTTGTTTCGAAGGTGAGTTGAAGACAGAAAACAGACCGGTAGAGGTGTTAAGAGAAACATCTCCTGAGGAAGGATGTACAGAGAAGGACCGGGTGCTTTGCGGGTGGACGTGGGTTAGATGATTAACTCTTTTCAGGTCTGGAGGCTGTTCTGGCTTTCTTTTAGAGTTATAGATAAACAACAGCATCATTCGGAGGAAACTGATTCTTCATTGGAGTGAACAGGTGGATATAAACTTCCAATAAAAGTGGGCACTGGAACGTTCTAATGGGGAGCATGGAAACCAGAGGCAAACCTGGCTCTTTGTGGGTCAGTTCTTGGCTGCAGATGGAAATGATGGCACCATAGAGTTCTTCTCTTTTCTAATTTAAAAAAAAAAAAAATAGTAAATTTTTGAAATTGTAATTTAGTAACCAAAATCAGTGATTTCAAATTAAAGTCCAATTTGAAGTACTGATGAAAAAATTTGAAATTCTGGCCTACGTTCTCGAAGAGGTGACACTTTGAGTGAGGTGAGATGTATTTCTCCTTCCAAGTGGGACCTCCGCTCTCTACTTTGCCACCGGGCTCACCAGCCTGCTTTTTGTTGTGTTACTTGCAAGACCCTTGTTGGGAGCTGAGTTAATAATGTCATAATAATATTACACCCATAATAATAACTGCTGTTGTCCATTAAATGTCACTACCTGCCAGGCATGGTGCTGAGCAGCATCTCAGGGGTTGTCACATTTAATTATCATGGCAGCCTCATGAAGTGCCTGCAGGTGGTATTCTCACTTACAGATGAGGAGGCCGAGGCACAGAGAGAGGAAGGAATTGCCTATGGTTGTAGAGCAGTAGACTTGGAATTCCAATTTAGGCAGCGTGACTTAGGTGTGTCAAAGTCCATGCGTGTGCTGCTCGGAAAGTTTCAATCAAACAATTCCCATTAGATTCCCAGAGTGGCTCTGCAAGAAAGTTGGTACTGTTTGACCATTGTATGGATGGAACCTCTGAGATACAACAGTGTGTGAGTCACCCAAGATAAAACCATGATGTGAAATGCACCAGGTAACTTATTGTCTGCCAAGAGAGGACAGGTGTGCAAATGACCGTGGACATGGACATTTGGGAAGCTGACAGTCTGGCTCTGGTGTCAGTCCCCCTGTCACTCTCCGTGCACGCAGAGCAGAGCAGGGGTGGTGCCCTCCACCTTCCATCCATATACATGTGTAGTCTTACAGCAGAGAAGTAGCATCTAAAGTGTAATATTTTGATAAGTTGCTGATTTGTATTAAAATAATAATTACAGTGATAATTACAAGCGCGGATTTCAGTGAGACTCAGCTGCTGACTGTGAGGAGAAATAATTAACTGCATATTCTCTGAAAATCAAATAAAAGCCAGGCCTGGCCTTTTTCCTTTGTCAGGGTCCTACAGAGTCCTGTAGGTTGAAGGCCAGCTGCTTTGCCAGGTGTTGTTTATGTTAACACTATTGAGGCAGATTTCCATGCAAGGAGTGGCTGGGAATCGTCTTTTCTCATAGACCCCTAAGGAAAATAACTTGGCTGGATTCAGACAGTAGCACCATCCCTTAATCCACAAAATCCACAAAATACATCCCACCCTAGAAGCAAACACAGTAATAGCTAGCAGAGAACAATTTAAGTCTGCCTTTTATTATTAAATATTCCTAAATAGTCTAGCACTGGTGAATCCCTGGCAGTGAAGGAGCTAATGTGATTTGATTGTGTGGTTTTCTTTATACTTCTGTGTTTGAAGCTGATTAAATCCTAAGCTATCTTATTTTAAACTTGCTAAAATTCTCTTGAAATAGAACAAACATATGGAAAAGGGCACTAATCATAAACGGACAGTTTAGGAAAGTGGCCACACCCAACTAATAACCAGCTTTCAAATCCAGAGTACAGAATATTAGCAGTCCTTAGGTCCCTCTTATGCCCATGCTGACCCCACACCTCCAAGGGTCATCTCTGCCAAGACCGAGTAACCCGATTGGTTGTGTTCACCTCTTTTTAGAACTGGAATGTGATCTACACGCTTTCGTTCCTACTTTGTTCAGGTTAAGGTTGTGCCTGTGAAATTCATCTGTTTTAGGGGTTGGTAGACCACAGCCTATTTTCACGTAGCCTGTGAACTAAGAATCGATTTTACATTTTTAAGTAGTTAGGGGAAAATTCCAAAAAAGGAGTAATGTTTGATGACATGTGAAAATTACATGAAATTCAAATTTGTGCTTTCAGGGAGCAGTGACTGAGTCTGCGGGTGCTATTCCAACAGTGGGAAGCATTGTAATCTTCATCTCTCCCACTTACTGTGGCAACCGGTAAAAGGCTGTTTCTACTGTAAAAACAAAACAAAAACAGAAAACAAATTCCTGTTTGTAAATAAAGCTTTATTGAAACATGACCATGTCCATTCATTGACATACCAGCAATGGCTGCCTTTGTGTGCCATTGGTGGAGTTGAATAGCTGCAGTAAAAACTGTATGGCCCAGGGTGGTGCCTGTGGCTCAAAGGAGTAGGGTGCCAGCCCCATATGCCAGAGGTGTGGTGGGTTCAAACCCAGCCCTGGCCAAAAATTGCCAAAAAACCCCCCCCAAAACCAAAAAACTGTATGGCCCACAAGGCTGGAAACATTTACTATCTGACCCTTCCCCGAAAAAGTTTGCTAACTGCATGTCTGTGTTGTGTCATGGAGTTGTAGTTGTCCTGTTGTGTCTCCCTATTTATTTTGTTGTGGAATATACCACTATTTACATATCAATTCCATATCATTTGGGAGCTCCCCAGTTTGGGGCCATTATAAGTAGTGCTGCAGTGAACATGTGTGAGCATGTCTTTTGGTGAACATACGCACACATTTCTGTTGGATATATACCTAGGAAATGAATTGATTCAACTGATGTGTTTTTGGTTTTTAAATGGCTGATTTGACAATTATATTTTAATTTGGAAGTTTTACCTGTCACTGTAGGGAATAAGGCTTGGTCGTACTTCCGTGGTGTTGAAACTATAACAAGCCCTACTTTCCCAATTAGTTT
The DNA here is from genome assembly GCA_963574355.1 of Loris lydekkerianus. Classification (NCBI taxonomy): domain Eukaryota; kingdom Metazoa; phylum Chordata; class Mammalia; order Primates; family Lorisidae; genus Loris; species Loris lydekkerianus. The sequence continues at coordinate 20,752 of CAUYPK010123459.1, read as the reverse complement.
TGCAAAGTGGAGAGTCTGTAGAACCACAGTTTATAAATTGACGACTGTTTTTCCATTCTCAGTCCCTTCAAGGATTTTTGGGAACATGCCCAATGTCGGCTGCGTCAGTTGCTTTTGGGAATGGCGCCATCATTTAATTTCTTACACCAAAGCCATCACATCCACAGTGCTCTTATCTTTATTCAGCAATGCAGGGCTGGTAGAATTAGGCTTTTTTTTTTTTGCCTCGATGTCACTTTTTGCTTTGATTGACTTCTGTTTATCTCTGGCTGCTCTGGTTTTCTTGCTGGGAAGCAGATGAATACAGCCCTGTATCCCCCAATAACACCTCTAGCCTGTAGTAGCATTATGTCATTTTATATTGAAATACAGGGTTGAAATGTCCCTTCTGGGGCTGCATACATTGTACATAGACACAGCATCTGAGCACGGAGACTCCCCCAAGGAGCTGCCTGGGAGTGCCTTGTCAGCACTGTTTAGAAGCACAGGCTCCTGCGTCAGTTTCTGAAGGCTGGTCACTTTCCATTTGCTGGCCCACTTTTGCAGACACCTTGACAGGCTTGGGAGAACAACGTCAGGAGTCCCTAGGATCTACCCGTCTTTCAGGTTTGCATGGCACTGGCTGAGCAATGACTTAATATTCTTTCTGGGGCTTGTCAGAGAGTCCTGTCAGCTTCCACATCTGACCAACCTGCTTTACCAGGAGTAAAGTGCCTGCCTGTTGGAGGAGCTTGTCTTCTGGTTCTGCCTTGTGCAATTAACAAATTTAAGGAATGTCACAGAGAAGACTTTCAGTGGCTATTTGAGTACTTTGGGGATGAAATTTGGATTTAATGCGGAAAGGGTGAGTGGATTTGAAATCTGATGTCAGCTGAAATCTGTTACATCTGAACACAGCCTCTGGCAGCCCCAGTCTTAGTCTTAAAAATGAGGCTGCAGAGCTGTGATGTTTTTGTGGCTGAGATTCCTGGGTGTGGAATTCTCAGATATGAGAAACGTAACCCTTAAATTCTAGTGGGTTTGTCCCCCGCCCCTAGCCCCCAGCTTAATGATGTGTTTACTTTTGAAAGGGTAAAACCTTAGAATTGTAAGTGTTCATGGCAAGTCTTTGCAAAGGGGTATGTGTGTGTATATATTTATTCTAGGGGATGACATTTTCTTTTTAAAGGCTGTTTTCTAAAGGTTCTAAGATGCCCTAATTGAAACTAATGATTAACTTGGTCTCAAACCTAACAGATACCAGAAGTAGAAGTCTTCGAGGCCTTATTCATAGAACAATAAGAGATATTAAAAATTAGCTTCTAAAAGACAATCACATAGACATTTAAGCAGACCAGTGAAACTCTTCTAAATAACTCTTAGATCAAAGAAGAAATCAAATTTAACATTTCAGATTATGTATTGATTAGTGAAAATGAGAAGTCCTTGTATCAGAACCTGAGATTAGGTTCAGAATTATCCCAGAGGGAAATTGATGACCTATTTTAAAAGGACTTCAGAGATTGACATGAAGTGAAAACTATTAAAATAATTAAAATAAAACTCTAGTTTTTTGTTTTTTTTTAAGATGAATGTGAACAAAAGAAAATAGGGAAGGGCATTAATAGAATTAAAGGCAGAAATTCGTGAACGAGGACGCAAACACAGTAGTATTGATCTATGAGGTCTCGTAATATGAATTTAGTTGCTGTTAGGGTTGGAATCTGTGAGCAGACTGCAAGTTTCCTAATGCCCAGGGTTTGCTCAATGCTTTTGTTTACAGTGAGGAAGAGAAAGTGTCAGTCGCTGAGCAGTCACAGGCTTTGTGTTACTTGGATGGGTGGGTTGGGGGACATTATCTCTCAGCTTTCCCATATCACAGCAAAACACACCAGACACACTTTTCTCATACTGACCGACTTGCCTTTAAGAATAGTGAGGATGGCGGGGCATTTTGTTGTTTTATGGAATACCTTAAGTGCTCTCTATGTTCCCAGTGAGCCCCACCACCACCACCACCACTTCCTCTGCCTCCAGTTTTGATGCCTGCCTGCTTTATAAAGGCAGAGGTGGATTGGGCCCTGGGGAGCAGGTTCCTGGGGTGCTGGCAAGAGACTCCTGCCTCACTAAGCTCAAGGCTACTCTCTGGCAGAAATGGGAAGCTGACCCTTCTAGTTTGAGGTTTACTTTGCAGTACTCCCAGCAGCATCTGTTGATAATCTACTATGTGTCCTGTACTAGCAGTTTTACACAAGCACATTGCTTTGGGGATCTACCCAGGACATTCACAGATAACTACTCATTTGATAAATTTTACCAAGGACCTGCTATGTGCCAGGCAGTGTGCTGGAACTGGGGAAAGCTTAGTGGACCAGACAGGTCCCTGACCTCCTGCAGCTTAGGTTCTGATGGAGGGGACAGTGGGTGATGGAGAAGGGAAGACTTTTCCAACAAGCTGACATTTAAGATGAAACTAGAAGATAGTTGGGCATGGATTGGGGGAAGAGGAGGAGCAAGGACATAGAAGTCACCTGGGGAGAAAGACAAGAGCCACCCTGCAGGGACTGTCAAGCACTGTGAAGCAGTCTCTTAAGTGAGGCTCTCAGCAACCCTGTTAATGGTTCTTCATTTTTATTAAAATCCTAGAAAAATTGGTTTAGAAATTACATGACTTGGAGATGGGGCTTGAACAGATGAGAAAGTTGACTTTATCAAAACCATTTTGTCTCCTGCAAGGTTTTCAGAGCTTCCCTGTAGTTATTGCAACCTTACCTCCAGCAGAAAGAATCCAGCACTGGGCTTTGGCTTTTTGGACTCCCACCTGTCCCTGCAGGGAGATGTTCCCAACTTGGAACTTTTCTCCCCATTCTTTTCCATATCCTAATTTCCCTGCTCTGGGTCCTTTCTGTAAGGTATTTGTGTTTGATGGTGGAGTCCTACACCACCCGCCAGCATGGTAGCCTTAACCCAGGGAAATGGCAGAGAGGGGTGAGCTCCTGGCCTGGGTGTGGCAGCCATGCCTGACTGTGGCGAGGGCTGTGCTGTGCTGAAATCTTTTACTCACTTTATCAAGTGGGGCAAAATCTGTTCCTAAGTTCAGAACTTCTTCTCTGTCCGGCTTGGTGTGGCTTTGGGCTGCCTCTAACGCCTCTGTCACCCCTGATGAATATATAATTAATTAATATATTTAGAGAGTCTTTCTTTGTCACCCTGGCTAGAGTGCTTTGATGTCATCATAGCTCACAGCAACCTCAGTCTCTTCAGCTTAAGCCATCTCTTGCCTCAGCCTCCCAAGTAGCTGGGACTACAGGTGCCCACTATGATGCCTGGCTAGTTTTCCTTTTTTTAGTAGAGACAGGGTCTCACTTTTGCTTAGGCTTGTCTTGAACTCTTGAGCTCAAGAGATCTACCTGCCTCAGCTTCCCAAAGTGCTAGGATTATAGGTGGGAGCCACTGTGTTCTTAAAATGAACTGAGGGATGGCCAGGGCCTTTCTGATCTGAACTTTTAGGCCTCAGTGTGGTTACCTATGCCCTGGTTGCAAGCGTCACTCCTCCTAGCTGTGACTTGCACTTGGCAGGGAGAGTTAATAATAGCATTCTTTCACTCCTCCACGTGTATGTGGCCTGCTCGTGCTATGACTGTGTGCAGAAAAGGATCTTCTTCCCTCGGCAGCTACCCCTTTGCCCGATAGTAAACTCTATAGAGTCTTTCTAGCCTTTTATTAGAAGTACACCCCCCATTCCTGTCCTAGCTGGTCTTGGGCCTGTTAACTCCCTCAGGATAACCCAGTGCTGGAAAAGGGAATGGCACACAGTAGGCGCTCATAAATGTTTTTGTTTCCTTCAGAATTGCCTGAAAGATGGGAGGAGGAAATGTGCTGAAAGCAAGAGCTACGGAGCCCTGCTTAAAAGTGAGACTTTAAGATGTAAAGGCCAAAGATTCTCTAGGATCTAGAGTTGCATCTTGTCTACGTGGTTCCTTGGCCGCTCCTCAGCCACGTGGACAGCACCTTCAGGTTCACTTTGTGTTCTGAGTGGTGATGGTTGGCCCTCTGATGATAAACAATAATAGCAGCTCGTATTTATTAAGTACTGAGCACTTCCAGCACCCTGCAAGGCGAGCTCTGTAGAAGTTGCTGTTTTGTGGATGGAGGAAGTGAGGCACAGACTGGGGAAGTAACTCCTGGGGGGTTTGTAGCTGGGAATAGGCAGATCTGTACCCCCACCCCCTGGCAGGCTGGCAGAGGCCCACACACTTAACTATCACATCTTCCTGATGGGATGGAGGACTGGTTGGACCAGGGCGACCCAGGGGAAGGACCCCTCCTTGCTGCTGAGCCTTCCCCCTCTGTCTCCGGGCAGCAGGGGAGGTGTCTGTGGTTGCAGACCAGTGGACTCCCAATGCCCCTCTGTCCTCTCCGGTGTCTTCTGTTCTCTGTGGCCATTGGAGGAATGGTCGGATAGATGAGTGAAAAACTGGCTGTGGGCGTCTGGGCCTTTACCCAGGACTGGGCTGCAGACCCAGGCTCACCAGTGTTACGTGCTCAGCTGACCCAGTGCAGCAGGACAGAGAAGAGGAAAGGTGCAAACTCATGCTTGTCTTAGGGAGGACGTGGGGCGCCCACGGGGCTCTGAGCAGCTTCCCTGGTGGGGTTGTGAGGGGGGCATGTCATGACATTTTGATGCCAATCCTTGCTCCCCTAAAATGTCCCTGTTGGTCTCAATTGGGGGACAAAGTGCCGTGTAATGGCTAAGCATGTAGACCCTGGTGCTGGGCGACATAAGTTCAAATCCTGGCCCTGCCACCTGCCAACCCTGTGGCTTATGTCTTTATGTCTCAGCTTCCTCACTGGTAAAATGAGGAGTTAGTGAGTTGGTGGCATCTGCTTCAAAGGGTTGTTGGGAGAAATACATTTGTTGACACACGTAGGCAATTTAGCACAGTGCCTGGGCACCTACTAAGTGCCATAGCATGCTTATTATTACTGACCCTGGGCAGTCAGGAGGAGGAGGAGGAACTGGGCGAGGAGGACTTGCCTGCCCACTCTGTCTCCTTCTCTCTCTTCTCTGCTTGGAGCTGTGTGGGGACAGGATCCTATTGACTCACTGTGTGGCCTTGAGTTAGTCACACAGCTTCTCTGTACCCATCTTCTTACTCAAAATTGATGTTGCAGTGATAATGTAGAAATGATAAGAACTTTCTTTTGAAGATTCACATTTGTTTGTATTTAGTAGATGGTATCTCTGACATTTGGGGTGAGTTTTACAATTGATATGCACATTTCCTTAGTGTTTCAGAACACAGCCTTTGCCCCCAAATTGCTACTAAATCAACGATGCATCTCCCCAGCTACAGAGCCTTAGAATTATGTAGAATATGTGCCAAGCAAGATAGCATTTTTAAATGCCGCATTTTGTTTAGTACTTACCACAGCCCTGGGTGGGGGTAGATACCATTGCTCTACCATTTCGCAGATGTGGACACTGAGGCTTAGAGAGTGTGGCTTGATGAGGCGTCACATTTGTTCAAGCAGCAGAGTTGACAGCTGGGCCTGATGGGTTCTGATGCCAGAGCATGAAACTCTTTTCTAAGGGTGTCAGATAAGCATCTCTCTCCTCCCCAGATGTGGGAACATGTTGCTAATAACAGCCTCAAGTTTTTTGGAGGAACATGCTAATGGTGGTCTTTAGGTATGAGCCCTTGCCAAGTTCCAAATGTCTTTGACCATGAACTCGGCAGAGGGATAGCATGTCTAGGAGACTCTCCCAAGTCATGATTTTTGCAGAACACAATGTTTTCAGAGCCTAAAGCCTTTTTATAAAATAACGTGGGATTCATCCTAGAGCCTGGCAGAGGATCTGGAATGCTTGAGCCCTATTTTCCAGTTGGATTTAACTGAGGTCAGATGTTCTGCCCGGAGCCCAAAGTATGAGTCATGCAGGCTGGGAGCAGTCCCTGGTCACCCTGGCCATCTCTCCTCCATCTCTCCGTCCTAGTGGCTGGTGGGCTTTGGGGGGTCTTTGGAGAAGGGAGAAACTAAACAGTGGACCTCCTGACAGCCTAGAGCAGGGCAGCTGGGCAGAGTCCAGAAATTACCTCGCTAACAGTGACAGTCTCCGAGTTTGTGGGGAAGCGAGGTCGTGAATAATTGATTGCCTGCTGCTAACTGAGTTGTGAAAATCATTTTCGGAGATTCCAATCTGCAGCTTTCTGAAGGAGGGAGGGAAGGAGGGAGCTGGGGTTGTTGGAGGAGTAGACAGGGATGAGGGCTCCCTTCTGCCCTGAGCCCAGGTGGCACTCTGGGGCACCCTCTTGTTTGGCCTATGAGCTTGGTTGTGCCCCTCTGGACTTGGAGATGCCCTTGGCTGCCCCTGGGTCTGGGGTGGAAGGGAGGAGGTGGCCTTGTTGTTGGGCTCTGGTTGGATTGGGCTGTTCTAGTGAGGGTTGACTGAGTTTTCTGCTGAGTGGGGTCCCCAGGCTACCTCCCTGAGTCTTCAGAAGGGACCTTGGAATGCAGGGCCTCCTCCTACCTCCTTCCAGCCTTCCCTACAGCAGAATTGAGTGGAGACATGGTTATTTCTGAAATCTTGGGGATCTGACCTGCTGTGTTTTCTGAACATGACACTGGAGCCTGTTTTGCTCACTTTGTTTCTAGAAGAGGCAGCATTGCCTAGTGGATAGGAGCCAAGAGCTTAAGTTTGAATCCTGGATCCACCCATAGCTAATTATCTGAGCTTGGCCCAGTCATTTTATCTCTCTCTGCCCTGGGGTTCCATCTGTAAAATTGGGGTGACAATAGTCTCCACTTTGAAATTGTTATGAAGATTAAATAAGTTAATACTTAAGCATGAAAATACATAAATACATCCATGCATAAAATAAAGCTAGGGCTGTTGTCTCATGTAGTTCTCTTTATAGCGCCAGGGGGAAGACAGGGTGAGACGGGACGGACAGGAGAAATGAAAGAGGCAGAAGAGATTCAGTGATGGTCCAAAAGCCACACAGCTGGTTTAAAAAGGGCCTTACCAACTCTTTCGTGGAAAGACCTGGGTTCAAATCCTGGTGTATTCTGGGTTCAAATCCTGTGAAACGCTGTTCAATGCTGCTGGACTCTCTGGGGCCTCACGCGCCTGTTTATTCATCCATTTAGTGAATAATTAGTGAGCATCTGGTACCTGCTGGGAAATGTTCTTAGAGTTTGAATTATAGGAGAACCTCCATAGCTTCCTACATTGACCACCTCCTTAAGTTGACCTAATTTTCATAGACGAGGTATGCACCACATGTGTGTATCGGTACAGGAGGCCAAGTTGCTTTTGTTGATCATCAATATATGTTGACCCCTCCTTATGTTGACCACCTCCATATGTTGACTAGGGTGTTGCAGTCCCGTGGGTGGTCAGCTACAGCGGTTCTTTTATATGTGCACGAACAAATGGATGTGGCTATGTTTCGATAAAACTTTGTCTACAAAAGCAGGTAACATGGGCCTGGTTTAGCCCATGCGTGGGTCATAGTTTGCCAATGCCTGATATAGACAAGAGTAGTAGAAGGTGCTAAGTGCTCTAAAAAGAAAAATGTCCCACCAGAGGAGGTGCAGTTCTCAAGGGTTATGTACAGAGATGAGTGTGTGCACACGCTTGGACATGTGTGAGCCAAGTGAGAAATCTGGGAGGTATCTGCATTCAGACCCTGGTGCAAAATGCTCTCCAAGAACAGAAGATGGGAAATAGCTTGGTAATACAGTCTAGAAGGTGCTCTGTGTCAGGCCCAATCTTTCCCAATCCTGCCTTTGCCTGGGATCTTACTGGATACAGGAGGGAGAGTAGCGGGACGTGGGCCCCCTCGAGGGGAGGACTGTTTGCATACACAGATGCTTCAGGAGTGGTCCTGCTTGCTATCTGGGAAGTGGTCATGGACATGCTCCCACCTATGGGGCAGCACAGCCTTTGTATAGAGCTGGAAGAGGTTTTCCCTGGTCCTTCAGAGGTGAAGGCTGCTTTCTGGGCTGTCTTCTAGCTTGTGGGCTTAGTGCTGACCTTGGGCCAAACTTCCTTGACCCTTGTGTCTCCCTAAACTCCTGCCTTTTTCTTTCTTCCTTTCCCTCCTCTCAGCCTGTTTTGTGGGGCCTTAGGTACCCTTGACCCTGTGTTTTTTAGCAGCATAGAAGTTTCTTCCTCACATCCTCTTTCTGGGAGAATCAGGGCCCCATAGCCCACAGTCAGATGCTGAAAGACCCAGCAGTTTTCGGGAGAGCCTTGCTTAATTCTCCAGTTTAGCTAAATGTTGTTTGGAATACTTGTCTAGCTTGGGGTGGGGGGGAGTTGTACTTAACTAGCATTCCCATCAGGAAAGTGATGGTACAGGAATCTGATGAATAAAGAAGAGGGTAGGAGAACCAGCAGAAGCCCTGGGTGAAGAAGGAAGTGAGGTCTCCGTTCTTCTTGTGAGTTTTCAGCGCAGGCTGATGGATACTACTTGTATACTGCTATGTGGCGTGAATTAGGAAAAGTGTTCACTCTAAGTAGGAGCATGATATAGCTATTAAGCAATGGAGAAAAGGCTTACCCTTTCCTCTGAACAGTGCAGTCCTGGACTGTGGAGCATAGCTGGATAAGCAGATCACAGGCTGGATTTCTCCTTCAGCTGGGCACCTTTTTGCAGTGTACAGCCTGCACAACTGTACATGGTAGCCCTGCATAGCATGTCACCTGTATTGAGAAGCAGGTGGTTGCTCTTATCTTGTGTTCTCATTCTCAAGCTTTTCTGGGTCCCTCCTGTCCATAGGTGCTCACCTGCGCCTGCTGTTTGGCTCATGCGGCCCAAGCATAGCTACAGTGGCAGAGTGCAAGACGTTACCCCAGGGCCTGGGCTCCTCCCTGCGAGCTATCTTCCTACTAGTGTCTAAACTTTGTAAGAATTCCCCCTCTTTATCCTGTTAAAAATAAACACAGTTTTCTTCACTACTTCAGCTGCTGAATTGTGCCCCGGAGAACAAGCATTTGTGTTTCCTCCCAAGGGCTCCAAAGGGAGATGAATAAACAAACTGTAAACAGCTGTTTCTGCGCTGGTGACAGGATTCAGACAATAGACCCTCCAAGGGTATTCATCAGCTGTCTTTTCTGAGGCAACATTCCGAGGCGGCCTGCACTGGGGAACCTCTGTGCTTGGGTGGCAGTGGCTGGGACTTCCTGAGCAAGCAGGGACAGTCACTCGACAGAACCCCAAGCAGGCCCCCACACAGCTCATGTGGGCCTGGTATTGGGAAAGGTTCCCGGCTTTCCTCTGGGTAGCCCCTTGAGAGAAGTCCTTGGGCAGGAGGGTGGCCTCCATTTGATTGACTTTGTGTGGTCACCTCTTTTTTTTGAAAATGGGTGACATTCATTAAATGCCATTCATACAACAGATATGGATGGAGTGCCCACTGTGTGCCAGGCACTAGGGTAGGTTCTTGGGATATATTGACCTATATTTTAAAATGATGTCACTCTTCCCTCCGTTTATTATTCTAACACATTTTTATTTCAACAAACGTTTAGTGAGCACCTCCGATTTTTAAGTACTATACTAGGCTCTTGGTTTGCATCAAACAACTATTTGAAAACAGATGTGCTCCCTTTATTTATTTATTCCTTCCAGTGCTATTGATATTAACTAATGCTTATTGAGCACCTACTGTGTACCAGGTACTAGCCTAGATGCTGAAGATAAAATGGTGAACAAGACAGACAAGGGCCCTACACTATAGCAGAGGGACATAGTGTGTACCATAAATGGTACATATATAAATAAGATCAGGTTAGGTAGTGTGTGTTAGTGTGCTGAGGCTGGTTTGGCTGGGTTGACCAGGGAAGCCTCTTTGAGGAGGTAATACTCATACCCCCACCTGAACATGAGGAGGAACTGCAATGAAAACATCTGAGGAAAGAGCTTTCTAGGCAGAAGGCACAGCAAGCTCGGAGAATGGAGGAAGCCTGGGATTCAAAAATTGACCTAAGGCCAGTGTGCCCGGTGCACACGGAGTGAGGTGAGTGTGGGCACGGGGCATATGGACCAAAGCCTGGGAAGCTTTGAGATTGAGACAAAGACACAGAGTTTGGATTTGGCACAAGGTGTAAAGGTAGATTATGGGGAGCTTAAAACAGGGAAATAATCAGGTTCGAGCTTTTAAGACAAACCCTCTGATCTAAATGTGATGAGAAAATGCACCACAGTTGTCTGGATTGGACCCTGGGGAAAAAAGATGTGTTTTTATAATGCTTAAACCTTCAGTAGATGGGTTAAGACCTACAGGGATTGAGGGTCAATTTTATTACTATATTATTTCTAATAACTAGCATATAGCAGAACTTAATAAATACAATATATATTTATATTATGTATAATATACTATAGTTATGAATACTACAGAACAATGATAATCATGAGAGACAGCACCTAGTGAGCATTTGCCAGGCACATGTTAAGCCTTCTTTGCTTGAAATAACTATTTATTTTTATTTTTTGAGATAGAGTCTCATTCTGTCGCCCTGGGTGGAGGCTGTGGCATCATAGCTCACAACAACCTCATACTCGTGGGCTCAAGTGATCTTTTTGTCTCAGCCTCCCTACTAGCTGGGATTACAGGCACCTGCCACAACACCTGGCTGATTTTTCTATTTTTAGTAGAGGCAGGGTCTCACTCTTGTTCAGGCTGGTCTCAAACTCCTTGGCATTCCAAAGTGCCAGGATTATAGGCGTGAGCCACCACATTTGGCAAAATAGCTATTTTAATTCTTGCCACCCTGTGAGGTATTACAATTTTCATCCTCATTTTACTTAAACTCCTTTGGGGAAGGGAGTTTAAGACCCTTTCCCGAGGTCACAGGCTGAGTAGAGATTTACACCCAGGCAGTCTGGCTCCAACATTGCTAGCCTTTAGATGCTGGGCTAACTCTGCTTCCCATAGAGTGAATGCAGAATAATCAAAATCTTGTATCATCTTTGCTGATTAACACATGTTCACTTAGAAAAATCTAGAAGATGAGCAGGTGAGGAGGAAAATCTAGAACCTTTGTAATACTGCTTTCAGTTTAGTTTTGAAAGCAGGTTAAGATATGAAGTCACTAATTTTAGTATGAGTAAGGTAGTTTCATTGTTTTTGTCTCTCCTCTAAGAGACTAAGGATGTACAGAGCTGGGCTTGAGAGATGAGAAAGCCGAAAAGAGCTGCAAAGCCTTAGGGGGGGATGGTCTGTAGTTCTTCCCAGCATTCCCTGTGGCGGACCCTGCCCCCCCTCAACATAGGAGAAGCCACAAGCTCATTGAGAATCCAGCGTTGTGGGACTGACGGGATCTAAAAAGGACACTCCAGTCAGCCTGTTGCAGCTGATAAACCTACAGGTAGTGACCCTCCTCAACTTAAACAGCAGTTCACAGAAGAGATGGGACAATATGTGGATCTTTGATCTGCCCTCATTTGTAAACTTGGTACCAACAATTTGATAACAGCTTTTGCCATCGGGGCTCTCCAGAGAAACAACAACAGGGTCTGCGTGATACACACAGTGCACATGCATGCATATATGCGAAGATTTATATTGGCTTACACAATCGTGGAAGCTGCAAAGTCCCAGGATCTGCAGAGGCAAGCTGGAGACTCAGGAGAGCCATTGTCCTGGTCTGAAACCTGACAGCTTGAGACTCAGGAAGAGCCATTGTTTTAGTCTGAGCCCCAAGACAAGAAAGGACTGGTGTCCCAGTGGTCAAGCAGAAGAGTTCTTCTTCCATAGGGGTAGGTCAGACTTTTTGTTCTACTCAGGGCTTCAACTGATTGGATGGAGCCCACCTACCCTGGGAGGGCCATCTGCTTTTCAGCCTGCTAATTCAAATATTAATCTCACCTTCCACAGACACCCCAGAATCATGTTTGACCAAATATCTGGGCACCCTGTGGCCCAGTCATGTTGACACATGAAATGAGCCATCACAGAGAGAGAGGACAAAAATAACTTTGACAATTTTGATGCTTGAGTTCTGGCAGCTCATTTTTGAGTCACATGTAGAGGGTTATTGCAGAGAGCTGGATCTTTAGCCTCCTTTTGATAATGATCCTGTCTTTATCTTCAGCCATTATCTGGCACTTACTGTTGCTGAGGATTTCCTGAAGGGAGACTTAATCTTATTCATTATCTATTCCTGCCATTGCTACTTAGAGTACTTGGTATTAAAAAAAAAAAAAATCCAAGAATTTAGAATGAAGACAAGACTTTAAGGATTTAAAGTAAAGATTGAAATCCTAAATGTTCTTGAGGCTAGAGTAGGTAAGTATGTGCTATGGGACAGGTATAGGGCAATAGGGAGTGGTGAAGACTTTGGTAAATAGAAGGCCAAATGCCCTGCCTTATGGGGGACAGTGGCTATTTGGTTCCAGTGCCTGTGGCTATAAGATAATCATGCCCAGGGTAACCTGCTTTTTTAAGTTTTAAAAAGAAAACAGAAATCTGGGCTTTTGTTACTAGAATCTCTGATAAATATTGGCAACTAATTTGAGGGGTTTTCTTGGATTTTTTTTTCTTTAAATAACACCCTGTGTGACCCAAACAAACCATTTCTGTAGACTGGAGTGATCCTCTATGTAACTGCTTATAGATTAAATAATGATGATGATAATAAATGATAATTTCAACAAAATACTAATATCTAACATTTGTTTGTTTTATTATGTGCTTGGCACTTTTCCAAGCCTCTGACTCCTCGTATATTATCTCACCAGGTGGATGCTGGTGTTATTTCCCTTTCACAGTGAGCGTCAGTAGCGTGTGCACAGGCACACCCTTGGGATGTGGTGAAACTCAGCTTTTCTCACTCAGCCACCTTTGCTTTAATTTCCTACGAGAGGCTGACTCCTCTGACCTGAAATGTGAGACCCACCCTGGCTGGAGATATCAGAGCCCCTCATAGCAAAGAGCAGTGAGCCGCAGGGAATATTCCACAAGGAAGCTTATATGTTTTGGGGAGACCATAAACCAAAGGCAAATAACCACTTTCCAATATCAATGCATCTAACCCTTACATTGACTTGATGAAATAGATCTTACTATCCAGATTCTAGAAATGAAGGAATAAGATTTCTTTTCTATTTGAAAGTCACATGGCTAATAAGGGTAGATGTGGAATTAGAACTCCAGTCTGTGGGCCTCTGAGGCCCAGGGTCTTGCTGTTCTTCCACAAAATTAAGATCAAAGGATGATGCTAGCTGCAGTGGTTCACACCTGTAATCCTAGCACTCTGGGAGGCTGAGGCAGGTAGATTGCTTGAGCTCAGGAGTTCAAGATCAGCCTGAGCAACAGCAAGACCCTGTCTCTACTAAAAGTAGAAAAACTAGCCCAGTGTAGTGTCAGGCACCTATAGTCCCAGATACTCAGGAGGCTGAGGTAGGAAGATCACTTGAGTAGCCCAAGAGTTTGAGGTTGCTATGAGCTATGACACCATGCCATTCTAGAGAATAAGACTTTATCTTTAAAAAAATAAAAAGGTCAAAGGATGAGAAAAGGCTGATATAAATAGCTGATGCTGAATGCGCCTATACTGACTATAGCTAGGTAGGTATATATGTATGAATATACTCGCTCAGTCATTTATTTTATTTTATTTTATTTTTTAGAGACAGAGTCTCACTTTATCGCCTGCGGTAGAGTGCCATGGCATCAAAGCTCACAGCAACCTCCAACTCCTGGGCTTAGGCGATTCTCTTGCCTCAGCCTCCCGAGTAGCTGGAACTACAGGCGCCCGCCACAATACCTGGCTATTTTTTGGTTGCAGTTTGGCTGGGGCTGGGTTTGAACCCATCACCCTTGGTATATGGGGCTGGCACCCTACCCACTGAGCCACAGGTGCTGCCCAACTGTGAGTCATTTTTTATGCTCTTTTTTTCATTTAGAACAGAGATATAAGTTTCTCGTTCAAATAATCTAATCAAGCAAACTTCGTATACATGATAGCATAAAATATATGCAGTTATGGTGAAAATTAAGAAGGTGTTTGGAAGCATGACTGTAATTTAGGAACTACTCTTTTCAACCATCAAACGAGGTAACTATTTCTCTCGGGATGGCTGGTTTTAATCTGGTTTCTGATGAGGTTCTAGAAGGTGTCAGAAAGGATTCTTTTCACTTATCTGTCAACTCTTATTGGGGGATGACTGGAATTCTGAGTTGAGACTTCTGAGGATGTATCTGGGTTCAAAAGTGGAGTTCTGTAATCTAGCCATGCCTGCTGTGGTTGTAGGAAGAAGGAATATATTTAATAGTATTACGTATGCCATGTATTGGCCATACCTGATCTAGACCAGTGTTTCCTTCCCCTTTAGCGATCATGATGACAATGATAGTGACAACAGCTTGTATTTATTGAGTACTCCGTATGTACTAGTCCTTATGACAGCTCTTTTGAGTTATATCTTCAATTATAAGCTCCATTTTATAGTTGAGAAAATCAGAGACCTAGAGGTTTAGTGACTCACAAGATCACCCAGTAAGTTAGCTGTTGAACTTGGATATGAACCCAGGTAATAGGATTCAGGAGCCCACAGTGAGTCACACATACTCACCAGTCCTGTACTTCTACTTAACATTCATTTAATCTGCAGTTATTGTGGCTGTAGTTACTTGCAAACAGTCTGTGCAGCGAGGACATTGATGTCCCATATAGGGACTCTTTCGGTGAAGTAAAGGAGTAGTGGTCATTCGCTCTATAACTTATCTTCATGATTATCATATTGGGTGAAATAATGGATATGAGAATGCTTTGGGAGATGTCCCACCAAACCAGAGTTGGGACAGCACTGTTAACGTCTTTGTCTTCCCCTCATTTTCCTTTGTCATGAGGTTCCTCTCACAGTTCCCAATCTCACCTCAGGGGAAATTCCAGAATAGCATATCTGTTTAAATGCCTCTTTGACCATTAGGGAGCCCTTCATGATTTTGGAAGCCAGTGACTTTTCCTCCTTCTCAGTGGAAAGGTTTTCCATCTTTTTCATTTGTTTAATCCTTCCTCTCTTCCTAAATGTTCCCTTGGCATTGGTGTGAGGTTTTTCCCTCCTCTGGCAGTTGGTAATTTTGGTTCCTCTGCAGACCTCAGGAATTTTGTTGTTAAATGTGTATGGTCCTGTCTCGAAGGGCTGACTGCACCAAGCAGCAACCCGTATCCAGCCCCTTTTCTGCAAATATTATGAAGCCTTGATTTGGCTTTGAGGAGATGATGCTAGAGTCCAGGGAAGTAAATTTCATTATATTTTTAAAACTTGCCAGATTTATGTTCTTGCACACTTCCTAAAGTTCTCCTGCCCCTAAGAACAATTTTCTATAATCGGTGCAGGGAAAGAGTACTTTGAAGGGGCGATCTGATTCCTCTTCCCCTC
Organism: Loris lydekkerianus; assembly: GCA_963574355.1. Lineage (NCBI taxonomy): Eukaryota > Metazoa > Chordata > Mammalia > Primates > Lorisidae > Loris > Loris lydekkerianus. The sequence goes on along the minus strand of CAUYPK010123459.1, from coordinate 5,372 downwards.
TCTTCTCTCTAACTAAATAACTGCTCCATAGAAAGTAGGCTCCCAGTCTTATTAGACCTGGTGATGTTTGTCCAGGGTGCTGCTCCGGGAGAGATGATGTCAGGCATTGCAATGTGCACAGAGGTGCACGCCACGCAGATGTGGGTGACACTGCACCCTGGCTTCACATTGGGACCTTTTCCTAGCGTGCCTCCAATACACATTTGGTACAGATAAAGATCTCTTGTCCCCAGACGCCTTCTTGGCTTCTCTATTGAGTCAAATACGATTGGATGTGGAGGATGCTGGGTTTAAAGACTGAGTTTCTGTGGCCACATGTGGGTGGTTAGCCCAGGGGAATGGCGTTAAAGTGGGAATCAGGCAACTCATATGCCCCACGGGCCCAGATGGCTCCCTGTCTTGTGCCTTGGTGTCTGAGCTGTCAGGATTGTGGCAACTGTCTTTTGTTTTTTCCTTTATGTCATCTTTAGTGTTCTTTGTGCTAAGTGTTGCAGACGTAGTCACAATCTGAGATAGATGGCCTGAGTTCAGAGCTTGGCTTCACTCAGTTTTCCTATCTGTGGAACCCGTACTGTTTGCCTGCTGTAAAAGGTTCTCATGAGGATTAAATGAGATAAGGCAGCTAGATCATTTAGCGGGGGCCCGGCCCCTGGGAAACGCTCCAGAGGGGCAGTTGTTATTAATGTTATCATTACCAGCCGTTTCACATGCCAGAAGCTGGGCTCCTGGACTTTTCTAGGCACCACTTTTGTTACAAAGTGAACGGAATAAGTCTTCACTTCTCTCTCCTCAACGTGACCTACGCATTTATATCAAAACCTCCTATAATGCGAGCTTATCAGAAATGCTAATTTGACAAAAATGGAAAGCACCACTGTTGATCTAAATTGTTTTTCTGAATTGTTAAATAATTCTCCAGGGCGTCTTCTCATTTAATCATAGTGGACTGAGGCTGTGTCTTAGCACTCTGGTCATTCAAAGTAGGTTCCTTATTGGACTTTCATCCCTAATTCTAGGAAATTCCTCTGAGTAAATTCCTATTTCTGCTTTCCATTTTTATAGAATGCCCTCATTCCCAGGCCATATAGCTTAATAGCTGGGTGTGATAGAGGTAGCTTTAAAATGATGGCCATCGTATTTAAAGTTCAATTTAGCGCACACTGAGTGAGCCCCTGTGTACACTGACCACCATGGTAATGCTGAGATCAGAGCCACAGCACACTTTGGAAAGTCAAGGTGGTCTCGTAGTGGCTATGAGTGGGGGACTCGGGAGTCAAACAGCCTTGGTTCATAGCCCTTCCTCTCTTCCTCTCTGTGTGGCCTTAGGCAAGTCACTTCCCCTCTGTAAGCCTTGGTTTCCTCATCTGTTAGATGGGGCATTACTACTCCTGCCCACTTTAGTTGGAAGCAAACCAAGTCATGCCTGCTTCATGCCTCCTGTTGTGCAAAAAAAAAAAATCATTCATTCACTGCACCCATTCTATCCCCAGCTGCTCACAGGCAGGCAAGGCAGGTTGAAAATAAAGTCAATGAGAGCATCTGTAGAGGATCAAAGCCTGGAGAGAAAGGTCACTGGATTTTTAGTAACCAGATTCCCTTTGGTCACAGGGAGAAGCTGGGCACATAGTAGGAACTTTGTAAATACTGGTTCAATGAATCAGTGAAGGCTTTGAGTTTTGTATTTTTTTTCACCCCCTCATTAAGAAGCATTTGCCTTTATAAGCTCTGAGGCCAAACTTAGATGTAACTAAACCCATAGCCGCCTTCAGACAGGGATGGAGCCTGAAATAGCCCAGAGGGCCCTCATCATGCGCTTGTCTTGGTTCACTGCAGCTGCTGTTGCCTTTTTTAAAAACTTGCTTGTGTGATAGAAGAAAAGTGACTAGACACTGGATTGCTGAGTTCTGGGGAGGAGGTGCTTTCCCTTGGAAAAAGATGGTTCAAGAAGGCTGGGTGGCATTCTTTGAGCTTTACCTGGGGTTCTGACTCCCTGCCAGCCACTTTCCTTGCCTTTCTGCTTTAGAGTCTATTTATGTGAAAAGCGAGTGATTGGAGAGCGCTGTGTGTGCTTCCAGGACAGGTCCCAGGAGGACGGAAACAGTCCTTCTCCTGCTGACGCCTCAGCCTGGCGCAGCTGCAGCCCTCGTCTTAGCGGCCTCTGTGCCTCGCTGCCCCTAAAACCCTGCAGGGGAAGAGAGCTAGGACTGATTACAACTGAGTTGGGCTCCATGAGCACCCAGGGACGCAGCACATTGAGCACTTGTGTGCTGGGCCCAACCTCAGGCATTCCTCCTGTGTCTGTCTGGGGTTGCTCAATCCATTAAAAAAAACAAACAAACAAACAAAAAAAAACACGATTAACCTAAGGTTCAAAGAGAGCTGGCTTCTTTAGGGTTGCTAATGCAAATCTTGTTTCCTTATTTTTTTTTTTCTATAGCTCAATTTTCTTTGTAATGTTTTCATTTTTAGAATGACAAGTAATGTTGCATTCTCATTTTTAGATACTTAGGGAAGACACAATCACGGCATAGGTACACACCTTTCCTGGCTGTTGCAGAAATTAGGGGGATGTGGGGTCAAGTGGTTCTTAGAAGGAAACCTTGTAACTTTGTAATTTACCAGCAGATGATGACACGTTGTCACAGTCTCCCTTGAGGCAGGGACAAGCTCAGTTCTGGTCCATGCCCAGAACTTCTCCTAAAATATTTTTTGACGATGATGATGATGGAGACAATCTGCAAAAAGAGGAGAATTTCTGAGCCAGAGCAGGTCATTCTGGGGCTGTCCACTTAGATAAAACCCTGGTCTAGAAAACCCCAAACACGCTGAAGTGGATGCTGTAATGGGATTTATGCAGTTGTCTGTTCAGGGCAAACCCAGCCCCATAAATATGTGTCCAAAATTCAATCTGCCAAATGAAACGTTAAAGGTGCCCAGTGAATTTCTCAGAAGGATCAGAGCTAAGATGTAGTTTGCCTGCACTTGATAAGCTTATCCAGCCGTGCAACTAGGAAAGAAGGGGGTGGAGGTGGAGAGAGAAAAAAAAAATGGAGTTAAGGATTTTACTGTATTCTCCAGTATCTTAGATATTTTCCTTTTCACTGAAAAGGGAAAAAGAGATTATCAGGCTGCCGCTGTGAAGCTAGTGCTCCTGATCTAAATACCTTTGGGCTACAGAGAGGATGCTGTTAGGTCAGTAGCTGGAGCCCAAGTTCAGCCTCCTTGCCAGGGTTCCTCTGTACCTGGTGGGCTTAGCTGCCTGGGCCCAGCACCCAGATGACCAGGGTCACGGGTGGATTCATATGCTAGACATCTGAAGTCCCAGTTCCCAGTTCCAAGCTCTGCCTTTGACTCTGAGCTGGTTGCCACCGTTGTGTGTGTTTGTGGCTGGTGAAGTGGGTTGGGGAAGAAAGCCACAGTAGGGAGTGTGGCTCATTCTAGACACCCCCTCCTGACCTCACATCCTTTTTATGGTTTTCCATCAACTGGAGAGAACTGTTTTTCCAAAGGAGGGGATGTTGTGATAGCTCAGAATTTCTTGAGATTTTCTCCCACCATTTGGAGGCAAGCCAAAGCTGTATTGCCAGTTAAGAGTTTTCATGTTTTTCCAAGTACTTGGGAGTTGCTTCTGGTATTGGAGTGTTGACTTCAAAGACTCACATTTCATGGTGACAGCGTGCTTTGAACAACATGCCCCCTTGGGTGGGTGTGGGGGTGTGGTAAATTTGATTCTCATTGTAGCAAAGTTTCTTTTCTGTTTTTTTTCTAATAAAGCTGATGGATTAGGCCTTTGTCATCATGACTCTCACTCCTGATTTCCACTGGGGCTCAGGCCTTTGCAAGCTGGCAGGCTGGGGTTGGGTTGGGCATGGAGACTGTGGGTCTCTCGGAGGCATATTTGTGGGCATTGCCTTGCTCTGGCTGGGTGACGCTCTGACCACAGATGGATTCAGCGTTCATTGTCAACATCAAGGGCTTGGTCCCTACATACGTTTTCTTCCTCCTTCCATGAGACAGTTAATGGGCCGTCTCCGGGCTGGATTTGCTTCAGCCTCCTCTGGAATTACCAACATGTCTTTACATCTGTTACGCTGGTGGGATTCCGAAGTTATTTAAGGACTAGGAAGATGAAACATGAAAAAGGAAAAGACACAATGGGAACCTTCACTTTTTAAAAAACAACTTGATTGAGGTAGGATTTACATAGTGTAAATTCCCATGCATTGTAAGGATTCTATCCGGTGGTTTTTAGTAAATGTGCTGAGAGGCGCAGCCATCCCCATAATCTAGTTTTAGGACATTTTCATCACCCCAGTTAGATTCCTTGTGCGCCTCTGAGCCACTCCCCAGACAACCACTAGTTTGTTGCCTCTCTAGATTTACTAATTCTGGACATTTCATATATTGTAAATGGGACCATGTAATATGTGGTCTTTGCGTCCGGCTTCTTTCACTGACCATAGTGTTTATGAGGTCTGTACCTGCCATAGCACAGTGCTGAATCGTATTCCTCGGTAAGGAAATTATTTTATGTTATTTACTCATTCATTGGTCGATGGACTCTTAGGTTGTTTGCACATTCAGGCTGTTTTAATTAGTGCTGCTGGGGGCATTTGTGTCCAAGTCTTTATGTGCACATATGTTTTCCTTTCTCTTGGGTATATTCCTGAGAGGGGATTGTTGGGCCCTAAGGCAAATTTGTATTTAACTTTTATTTTATTTATTTATTTTTGAGACAGAGTCTCACTTTGCTGCCCCTATTAGAGACACGGGGCATCATAGCTCACAACCACCTCAAACTCATGGGCTCGAGTGATCCTGTTGCTTCAGCCTCCCAAGTAGCTGGGACTACAGGTGCCCACCACAATGCCTGGCTATTTTTTAGACATGGGGTCTTGCTCTTGTTCAGGTGTCGCAGCCTGGATGGCCCCTATGGCCCTGGTCTTGATCACTGCAGGAAGGAACCATGCATGATTAGGATTAGAAGTACAAGCTTGCAGGAGGTGGGATAACCTTGAGTGCAGGGTAGCCCTGAGCAACCTCCACAGTAGCCTTTTACTGAGACAGTACAGGACAGGTGAGGGGAGTATTAAACAGTGACTGCCTGCCTAAGGATCGCTATGGGCTTGGGCTTTCTCCGCAAGGAGCACCTGCCAACGATTGCCCGAGGGTCCGCCCCCCAGCTGCAAATCATCTTGCTCAGGGGTACCTGGCTCTTGGCATCCTCTACACCAGGGGTGGCGAACAAGTTCGACTACGCGCTCGGAGATCGCTCCTCAGAGGTCCCTGCTCAGAAGCAGCATAACAAAATCCAAACTTGGCAAAGAGCCACAGTATACAAAATAATGATAAGAGGCAAAGAGCCAAAATTC
>CAUYPK010123458.1:0-15076 GCA_963574355.1 Loris lydekkerianus | reverse complement strand
TTTTTGCAGTTTTTGGCCAGGGCTGGGTTTGAACCCACCACCTCTGGCATATGGGGCCAGGCACCCTACTCTTTTGAGCCACAGGCACCACCTAGTGCAAGTGTCTTTTTGATAAAAAGTTTTGTTGTTGTTTTTTTCCCTTTGGATAAATGCCTAGTAGCGGGATTGCTTAATCAAAATGTAGCTCTACTTTTAGTTCTTTGAGCTACCTCCATACTGCTTTCCACAGAAATTGTACTAGTTTGCAATCCCACCAACAGTGAGTGAGAAGTCCTTTCTCTCCGCATCTACACCAGCATCTGCAGCTCTGGGACTTTTTCATATGATCCTCGGGCTCCTGTTACTCCTCCTCGCAGTATTCTCCTTCTTTTCCTACCTAAAATCTATCCAGATTCAATGTAGTTTTTAATTTAAATTGCATTTATTTATTTTTTGAGAGATGTTCTTTTTCTGTCACCATGTTTTAGAGTGAAATAGTTGTCAGCTTACAGCAACCTCAACTTCCTGGGCTCAAATGATCCTCCTGACCCAGCCTCCCAAGTATCTGAGAATACAGGTGCACCACCATGCTTGGCTACTTTTTAAATTTTTTCTGTAGAGATAAGTTTTTTCTATGTTTCTCAGGCTGGTCTTGAACTCCTGACCCCAAATGAGCCTTCCACCTCTGCCGCCCAAAGTCCTGGGATTATAGGCATGAGTCACTGCACCCAACCCCCATGTCGGTTAGGAAACTATTCTTACTTATTGCTTTTTGTTTTTAAATTAACTACCATATCTTAAATACCACCTCTTTCATGGGGATTCAGATACCACCACCAGTTTTAATCTCCCATTCTCTCATTCTCTAAACTCTTACAGCTCTTTCTTTATTATTTTCTTGCTCTTAAAAGACAAAAAAAAAGATATTATATAATGGTCACATGGTCATATGTGAAAATGTATTATTTGTCATACTGGACTATAAACCCTTCATGAGCAGAATTATTTCTGATATGGTTCTGTTATTAAGATGCTAAAATGAGACAATTCAGAAATAAGTAACTTATAAGAATCAGTTCAATTAATATACATAAATGACAGAAATGATAGATGTAAAATGACTCTTACAGCACAGAGATGAATTAGTGTTGTAAGCTATGTTTATAAATGATGGGAAGAATTCAAACCAAGGAATGATCATTCCAGCATCAACTACCAACAGGCAGGAGTGTGGGGAAGGCATAGCTTGAGGAAAGGATAGTATTTAGATAATTGAGATGAAGTTGAAACGCATTTCAAGTAGAAAAATACATATATAAGCAGTAGCTTTATAGGAAAAAATACGCGCTTCATTTTTAGCAAAAGCAGAAAAGTAACCCACTAACAATCATGTGGGCTGTGCTGGAAAGCAGGAGAAAATAAGCCTTGTTGAAAGGTCAAAAGGCATATTGCTTTATACTGTAGGTAGAAGGGAGTCTTCTCCCTTGTCACTAATATACATATTTTAAAGTGTTAATTATATATGACTTATCAATATGCAAGAAAATTAAGTGAGGTATTGACAGTAAATTCAAGAGGAGGAAAGACTGAGGGAACTGATTACATCCTTGATAGAAATGAGGGCCAGCCACAGGAGCCAGTGAAGCAGGTGGAATAGCAAAGGACTTTGGCCCTGTTGAATTGAAGAGGAAGGGGCCTTTGGGGACAATTGATAGTGTCTGGGCAAGTGTTTCTCTGGAAGAGCACACTCTGTCATCACCGCGGAGGTACAAATAGTTTGATCTCTATGTAAAAGAACACCCCAAAATCGGGAGCTCTTTTAATGGAGATAAGTTCATTCTCCTAAAAAGAAAGATATGTGAGATTTTACTGATCAAACACTTGCTCCAGAACCTGATACAAATACTCTAAGATGCCACATAGACCCTTAGTCTAGCATTCCATAAGATAAAAGTATGCTGACCACAGCACGCACACCCCCACGTAAAACAAAATGCAGCCTGTTCTACCTAATTACTTTGTTTGAAATATTTGTAATGTATAGGAGTTAACGTTTGGGACGTGAATATCTCTGTAAGAGGGAAATCTCATTTAAACTATTCCCAATGCGAATGGTTGGCTGTGAGATCCAGTAAGGGGAAAGTGAAGGCTTCTCAGGGTGGAGGGAGCGGGTGGCTGCTGCAGAGGCCGCGAACACCACGCACTCTCCCGGACGGAATCAACAGGCCCACACTGCACAGCGCCAGGGGACACTATTTATAGTGTGTTTATGTTAAATGTCACTTCTTGAAGCACAATTCCAGAAAGCCGTGTGAATGGTGTCCCTAGAACTATGCAATATGTTGGCCTCTTTCCAGACCAGGGCTCAGTTGTCATTTCCTTTCACTGGTATTCTTATTTTATATCTACACATTTCAAGAGTGGTCTTGAGCCGCATACTCCATAATCAATGCCTAGACTTCTGGGATTTGAAACATAGATATATCTTCTAATCCACTGTTTCTCAAATTAAGTAATTTGGGTACAGAGTATCCATGGAAATTTAAAATTTAAATTTAATACTTTGTATGTACACATATAAACATCCATCTATTCATATGTATTATATGTAAAATATGTGTGTATATGTATGTATATTTATCTAGATATTCACAAGTAGATATATTCTAAGGTATCCTGAAAAGGACTTTATTGCCTTTCTGGCAACTGAAAATTGTCCCCAATATTTGAAATTAATGTTTCTGTTTTTTATTGTTTCACTCAAAATAAAGGTAAGATTAATCTCCATGCATTGAATAAACAATTGTCTATGATAGTTCAAATTGAGAAAATGGAGTTATCATTTGACTTTTGAAAACTCAAAAGCATTTATGTCACAGCAATAAAAAAAAATTTCACGTTGTAGGCAACGTCTTTGAGAAATGCCAGCCCCAATGGCATTGTTGTAGCAATTCACTTTAATGAGAATAAATGGCAAATATTCAATGAGAAATCTGTGTTCAATTCCACCAAGTAGTTTACAAAACATTTTAATGCAGTTTTCAGTAATGTCTCAATAACTTTAAATCTTCAAGTGAAAAAAATTAGAGCAATATAATTAAATTTTCCATTTTAGGAGTTCTAGAAGGTAAAGACTTGATTAAGTACGAAGTCTAATTGTCCTTTAAATAACAGAGCCAAAAATTATTAATGTAATTCTGTCCAACATACTTCTGTTAACAGGTATTCTCTGCTTAATTATTATTAAAACGAAAGCACAAAAACATTAAATGCAGAACTGCATCTGAACTGAGGTATGTCATGAAAATATAACTTCTAATACTAAATTAATATTATTAATTTATATTGAACTCTCTCTGTATAGATGTTTGTAATTTCATTGTTAAATTATCTAGTTTCACACTTTTATAAGCTCTAGAAACAAAAGATTTGGCCCTGGCGGTGCCCGTAGCCCAGTGGGTAGGATGCCAGCCATATACACCCAGGCTGGTGGGTTCAAACCCAGCCCCGGCCAGCTAAAAAACAACAATGACAACTGCAACAACAACAACAAAAAAAAACAGCCAGGTGTTGTGGTGGGTGCCTTGTCCCAGCTACTTAGGAGGCTGAGACAAGAGAATTCCTTAAGCCCAAGAGTTTGAGGTTGCTGTGAGCTGTAACGCCACAGCACTCTACCAAGGGCAACAGTTTGAGACTTTGAATCAAAAAAAAAAAAAAAAAGATTTGGCCCTGCACGATGGAGGCCATAATCCTATCTGCCAATCTTTGGTGTTTACATCAATACCAAAGATTAGCAGATGGATAATATTATAGCCTCCATATAAAGTGTATAGTAAAAAAACATACATTGATACTGGACGGCCATTAATATGGTTTTTCCATTTAAAAAGTTAAGTACTTTACTAAATTTGAAAAACACTGCTTTAGAAGTTCTAGGTAAAAAGAATCCAGCACCAACTCAACATATAAAAAGATACAAATCTGTCAAGTCCTCTTGTGCAGGGAACCATTCATTCGTATTTTATCAAGTGTGTATTAGATGCTGAAATTTTATTAGCGATCACGACAGACTTGTTTCCTCAGGGAGTTTACAGTCAAATGAGTGAGCAATTAACATGGAATTACCTCATTTAAAAAAAAATTCAGGTTGCATTGAGAGTATGGATGGGCCCATGATAAGAAAAGTGATGGGAGAACCAGTTGATATTAAATGATCGTTAGGAGCTTCTTGAAGGACGTGAAAGAATAAGCCAGGTGAGCAGAGCAGGCAGTGTGGCAAGAGGGCATGAGTCCAGAAATGGAATAAAAACTTGCAAGCTTCTAGCGCAGGAAAACTGGCATATCCTAGACAGTGAAAGAAGGATAATGTGGCTGGAAAATAGTGCAGGAGGAAGAACAGCATGAGATGGGGTTTCAGAGGTGAGCAAAGAGCCGTACTTAAAGCTTTTCTGGCTTGGCGCCCATAGCACAGTGCTTACAGCGCCGGCCATATACACCGAGAGTGGCAGGTTCGATCCCAGCCCAGGCCTGCTAGACAAAAGTGACAACTGCAACAAAAAATAGCAGGGCATTAAGGCAGGCGCCTGTAGTCCCAGCTACTTTTGAGGCTGAGGCAACAGAATTGCTTAAGCCCAAGAGTTTGACTTGCTGTGAGCTGTGATGCTATAGCACTCTCCCGAGGGTGATGTACTAAGATTCTATCTCAAAAAAAAAAAAAAAGAAAGAAAAGAAAAGAAAGAAAGAAAAGAAAAAGCATTTCTGTTCCATTCTGAATGGAATAAGAAGCCATTAAGAACTTAATACAATAAATAGAAAAAACATGATCTAATTTATATTTATAAATATCTGGCTGAGGTGGGTAAAACGGCTAGATGTCCTGCAGACATAAACCTTGAAGATTGGCAGATAGGCCACAGGATTGTGGCCCCCCTTGTGCTGGGACAAATCTGCCAGGAGAGGAACCAGAGCCAAGATGGGGTTAATAAGTGTGTTTTAATCTCAGTTGCCAACATTATTAGATCATGAGATGTCACCTAAAATATCTGGATTTCCTACATCTCTGAAAATGTTTTTAAATTTCTGGAAGCTCCAGAAACACTGGGCCTATCTCCCTGCCCAGAGCCAACTGGCTGGAGCCAAGGAGCTCCATCTCCCCATTTGGAAAGTGCTGCAGTCCCCGTTTGTGGAGTTCTCTCACGCCCCTCGTTGCCCGAGAGCTGACTCCCTTCATCACTTTTCTTACCTATTGGATATATCTCCATGCATTTACTTTGTCTCTTCCTCAGAGAGACTACAGCAATGAATGACAGCCACAGCCCACGGGAGCTGTTCCCAGGGTGCTTTAAAAGCCTTCATGGAGATCACACCTGATGGATCTTTCTTCAGTTATCAGTCCCAGAAGGCTCTGTCCACTTGTTTCTCCACCTCCACGCCTGAACATGAAACACCAACTTCTCCTTTCTTGGTGCTCGTCCATAGCCTAGGCCTTTGCTTCAGATCTGGGAGCCGTCACCCCAGGTCTCAAGCTCTCCTGGGTGACCACACTTCTCCCTAAAGACAGTCACCCTTGGACTTTGCATTGCTCACGTCATTGCTGAGTCCTTGGAGGGGTAGGATTCTGTATGCACAATCAAGTGTTCTAGGGCGAGACAGCTGTTCTTTAAAGTGCTCTATCATTGCATTGTAAATTTAAAACAATGTGTAATCCTTATTGTATATTGTATAACCTCTTGATTGATATTAAATGAAGCCTGCTTCTAGTTTCATACATTTACTTTCATCTGCCTACAAAGTATGCTGTTTGGTTAAGTCATGAAAACTATAGGTTTCTAAACAAATGTAAGAGCACAAAGTCAGGAACTTTAACTTATTCATTGCTCTGTTTCCAGGACCTAGAAGGGTGGCACATGGTAAGTTGCTCAGTGCACACTTTGTTGAATTAGTGAACGAATATCAGGTTGTCAGACATCTGAAACTGCTGACATGGAAAACATGGAAAAACATGGCTGCACTTTGTGACAAGATCTCCAAAATAATAGAAGCATAATCTACATCACTTTCTTCCCCAAGTACCCCCCCCCAATGACTTAACTGTGATGCATGGCTTCCAGCTCACATGATGCTTACCTAAGCCTATTTTGAGTGTGTAGTATTCTTCAGAATAATAAAATCTGTCCATTAATTATCTCCTGATAAAAGCAATTTTTTTTTTTTTTTTTTAAAACAGTCTCACTTTCCTGCCTTTGGTAGAGTACCTCGGCATCAAGCTCACAGCAACCTCACACTCTAGGTCTCAAGTGATTCTCTTGCCTCAGCCTCCCAATTAGCTGGGACTACAGGTGCCCACCACAACACACAGCTATTTTTAAAAGCAACGTTTTAATTGGTTCCATATATAATCTCGAAACACACCAATGAATGCAATAATTATGAAATTACAAAAGAATCTTGAGAATATTTCCTAATATATAAATATAACATTTCTCTCTAATATTCACATATGAGAATAGAGTTATCCAAATACTGCTGAACCCAAGTCTGAATTGCACCTTCCAACCACCCTCTCCCTCCTTTCCTTTTCTTCCTCTCCCTGAGCAAAACATTCCAGCAGAACAGTTAATTGTCACACTCGGCCTAAAATGAAAGTCTCTCAGCCCATTACCACTTCAAAGACGACACAAAACAGAAAACATCAACCTTTTCTTGTTCAAAACAGAAAACATCAACCTTTGCAAATTAATACCACCACCCTATCACCAAATAAAATAATGAACAAGAGACAGAAGTATGTTTTATGAACTTTAATTGGTTAGGCACCTTGTTTCACAGCTCGTAGGGAATAAATTGTCAGGAAATTGAATCTATAGACTGACCTGATTTCTAAGACTTGCTTAAAAGAAGCAAAAAAAAAAAAAAAAAAAAAAAACCCTCCACATATGACCATGTTTTTCTTTGTAGGGCAGGCAATACATATCAGTATATGCAGCAACATCTGAATCAATGTGCTGTCCTTCCGTGCAGTAACCACTGATCTACTGACAAATTTGTCACAAATCAACAACTGCAGGTCAGAGTTAGAAATAAAGTCACATGAAAGACCAAATTGGGGCTATTTTGGATCTGTTAGCCTTATGATGGGATGGTGTAATTTATGCATCATAGAAATCGCTTTACACCACTGTCTGTGGCTGCAGCAGCTCACAGTGCTTGCTTGCTCTTTGGCCTCACTTTATTCTGGAAAAGCTGGTAAAAAGTCGGTTTCTATAACTGATGATTGGGGGGGGGGAACTAAGCATACTATCTGATTATATTACCTATATACTATCCAGTTTATTTGCCTCACCATGTCATGAATAATAAAAATAAAAATAAAGAGCAAAAAATACTAGTAATAAAAGACTGTAGTTAGTTTCAAATCACCAATGGAGTATGTATTAATTTTCTCTATAAAGTTTCCATTTTCCCCAATAGAATAAAACTCTTTCACCTAAACCATTCTTCCTTCCAAGGTCATGATTACTATGAAAGACCCATTCGATTGTTTGTCAAATATCCATTTTTTTTCTTCTTTGTCAAGAGAGTCCTGGTTTTCTTCAGGGCAGCAATATGCTTAATTCCAGGCAGTTGATCATAATCAATACAAGCCAAACTTTATAATACTGTGCCTCAATTGCCACACCTCACATTTAGCTCAGAGTCACCAGTTCCAGTAATGAAACTTGGGAAGGAATCTTTTAAGACTCTCCTCTGAGGAGAGAGAGCTGGTGTGGCTGGCATCACCTGTTCACTCCTATTGTTGCTTTGAACTTACACTTGACACCTGCAATGGCACAGCTATCTTCAGACTAGAAAACAGCAGGTGAGAACGTGGGTGGCAACACGCTAAGGGGGCCACAGTGGAAAAACGCTCCCAGAGCCTGGGTGACTTTACTGAGTTCTGTGGGAAAACAGGCCAAATCCCTCCTTCCAGACTTCTTAGGATTAAGAGAAAAATCAATCTCCATCTGACTAAGACATTTACTGAAGTCTTCTGTGACTTGTAGCTGAAGTCCTTTCTAAGTGGTAACAATTTCTTTTTTTTTGCAAAACAACTTAGAGCTTCTCAAAAATCTCTCGTTTCTTGCTTCTCTCTCCCCAAATCTACACTCCACTGTAGCTCTCAGACAGCACCCAAATTGCTCGGAACTCTCCAAATTCTCTCTGCGGTCCATTACAGGTCTTTGGTTCTACCTTCATCGATGAAGTCCTTTCCCATCCTTATTTCTCCTCATCAACAGTTATGCTGTGGGCATATTCCATGACTCAGTAAATCCACTCCTAGAGACACTCCCATCAGAAATGCACACAGAGAGCATGTTCACCAAAGACAGGGACAAGATTGCTCGCGGAGGCACAATTTGTAACAAATGCAAACTGGAAACAACCCAAATGGCCATAACTGGTAAAATGGAGAATTAATGTACGATTTGTTCACAGCAATGAAAATGAACAAGTATAACTATAGGTACATGCAGCAATGTGGGTGAGTCTTACAACATTAAACAAAGCACCTAGGCACAAAAGATAAACTATTATTTCATTCCTTTAAAGTTTTAAAACAGGCAATCTATAGTGTCAGAGAGTTCATGTCTGCCCCTGGGGAAGGCAGTAATTGGAAGGAGGAACAAAAAGAGCTCCTAGGATACTGGCAATGCTCTGTTTTTCTTTTCCTTTCTTTTCTCTTCTCTTTCTCTTTCTATTTTCTTTTTTTGAGGCAGCATCTCACTCTGTCTCCCTGGGTAGAGTGCCATAGCATCATAGCTCACAGTAACCTCAAACTCTTGGGCTTGGGCGATCCTCCTGCCTCAGCCTCCCGAGCAGCTGGAACTACAGGTACCCTCCACAATGCCTGGCTAATTTTTTCTATTTTTAGTAGAGCTGGAGTCTCAGTCCTGTTCAGGCTGGTCTCAAATTCCTGAGCTTAGGCAATCCACCTGCCTCAGCCTCGCAGAGTGCTAGGATTAAAGGGGTAGGCCACCGGGCCTGGCCAAGGTTCTGTTTTCTAACCTCCATCATGGTCACCTGGTGAATATACATCAAACTGTATGATCTATGCAGTGCTCTGAGTGTAATATTTAGAGTTTTCCAAAGCAAAGAAGCTTATCCATTCTAAAAATAATTACTAACATACTCTTTCTTCCACAGTCCTTCCTCTGATTTCATCCTCACTTAAGTTTAACCATTTCCTCTTATTTCTCTGCAGAATTTTGCCTGTACTTGCCTTATGACAAGTACACCAGGCTGTCTGGCATTAAAATGTTTGCTTAGATCACCCCTTCCTTCCTCCCCAAAGATTACAATCTCTCCAAAGGTCAGGATCTCATCGGTGTCATCTCAAACTGTAGTGCACCAAATAGGTCAGTAATATCTTGGAATGGAGTTTTACTTCAAAACAGCTTGCTATAAAATAAAAAGATCAGTTTTTTCTGTTTTTGAGTTTTCATAATCTAATAATCTGAAAATTTGAAATTCTGGAGGCAGCTGTAATGTAGAAGGTACATTGAGTTAAAAATATAATGACTTCACTTGTGAGCCTTCACCTGCCACTACCATAAGCTGTTCAAATTTATACAGGCAACTTCAGCCTTCAGATCTGTAGTTTCAGGTGAAGAACCTGAAATATAGAGATAATGTTTGCCTTACAGAAGTGCTGTGTGTCTCAAGAGCGTTGGTGCACATGAGTGTTCTGTAAACTCCAAATCACAATAAAAACAGAGGCATTGCTCTTCCTTGTTTCCCAGTAATATTTCCTACCCTGTTTTCCCTGTCATAGCACATCTCAGAAAATCACAATTATTGTGCAACGCACTGGATAAGAGTACAAGGCTGTTTAGGACTGGAGGATGGCTGGCTGTGCAGGGGTTTGGTAGGTTTAGAAAACCAGGAAGTTATTAGAATTAAAAGTCCAGGCTCAGACAGGACCAAGACATTTTGTTTCCTTTTCAGGCAACATGAGTAAATAGAGTTCAAACACAGAAAGTGAGACCCAGAGGTAGATGGCTCCAGACATCACGTGGAACCAAACTGGAGTGCCATGGCTCACACACGGCGTGCCACACTGCAGGCGAAAATCCCCCACCCGAATCTGGATTCTGTGTTTATCTTTGTATGGACCTTTCTGTGGCACCACAGAAGGAAAACTCCTCAAGTAGACTTCATTGATATCTAACATCTCTAATGAGAACCAGTTTGGAAACAACTGATCAATAGTTGAGCAGGAAAGAAAGACTTACTTTGCAAACTCCCTCACTTCTAGCAATTCTTACCATTATTTAATAGATAAATGTAACCCGGCTGATTTATTTTTCTAACAGATGACTTTTCATTTCTTTCCTTCTTACGGTCTCCACTCCCAAAGAGAAAGAAAACAATTTCTGTGTATGTGTGTGTGAGCGTGCGTGGAAATACGAAGGCTGTCCAGAAAGTATCCAGCCACATCCGTCTCTATTTTTCACATTTGCACAACTGAACCACCCTCATTTATGTACACACACCACACACACACAGGGGTAGGGGTTAGTGTTGTTGTTGTTTTTTTTGTTTTTTTTTCACTTAAATTGCTCAGATATTCATAGTGGGATGGGAAGGGAAGAGATAATGACCATTATACATTACATTAGCAGAGAGTTTATTGAAATAGCCTCATTTCTCCAGTATTTTCCAAAGTATAGTATGCAAAATGATCTCAGTTGACACCCAGATGAAACCATGAAAAAAATTACCATTATATTAAAGTATTTATTTTTATACTAGGAAAAAAACTTGTGATTTTACAGATGCTATTGCTAGGACAAAGATTAATTGATTTTTTTTTCTTTTTTAGGTGTGTTGATTTAAAGAAAAATTAACAATCAAGGGAGCACACAAATATTGCAAAATTATTCCAGAGGTGCATGGATTTCTCGAGTTTTGGGCTATGGTATGAGGTGATATTTGCTCCTCAGGTATCACTAAGTACGGGCAAAAGTCTCCTTAGAGATGCTCTTCACTGCATCTCTAAGGAGAGTTTTTGAAAGTGCTGTGCCACTTTCAAAAATATATATATATTTCAACTTACCTATAGGGTGGGACAGATAAGAAATGATGTTATAAAGATAAAATTACTTCCAGAAAAACTAAAAAATAATCATCTCAGTATGTCATCATGGAAATTACAAATTTTAGAAACAAATGGAAAGGTGGAGAGTGAGAATGTGCTGGAACAATGGAGCCCCAGGCCTTGGTCTCTGTTCTAATACTGTGTGCTTCCTTCACACGTTCCTTCTTTGAACCTCAACTTGCTCTTCCGTAAAGTATCTTCCAGCAACATCAATCTGAGTCAATGTAGAAAACATGAACTCTGCATTAGAAGCACAGTTAGCTGGTAAGTCTGTGAAAAGGACTTACTGTTAACTCCAGTGACCCATCAATTAAACTGTTGCTTCTTCCACTCAATTTACACACTCATTCAAACCTGTGTGTTCCAAGTTTTTTTTTTATTCTGCGGCAACTTTTTATTCTGCAGTAATTCCTCTGAAGGAAGACATAAAAAGCCCCCAGAGGCTGACATATATTTCTGTCATTTAGAGGAGTCCAACCTATACACCAAGGACACTGTTCTGATCCCCTGAATGAGAACGAAATGACAGAACATCAAGTATCCAGAGATTTCTCCAAGGACTTGAAATTTGAAAAGTAAGTCTAGGATTCCTGGACTCCTTCTGAACTAAATTCAAAATCCTTCCCCCTGTCAGTGTAACCAAGTGTGCCTCCCGTTTCCATCTTCTTCTGTCATCTCCCTTCCCACCTCCACTAGAGCTCAGAAAACTCACTGGCTCCCTCTCATGACTTCTTAGGTCATTTATTTCTGCTTTCTATCAGATGTTTAACAGCGCTCTGAGTGCCCCTCCAAAAGGCAGTCTTTATTAATCATGAGATGTTTTTCACTGATTTGGCTTTCAAGACAGCACGCTAAGATGGAAGCAAGGGAAAGATTTACCACATTCCTCTTTATACAAATACACAAAGGTTGTCAAGATTCACAGTTTGTAAGTTACAGAGCCCAAAGTGTAACCCAGGTATTTGGATTCCAGACCCAACATCTCGCTGCAACACATGTCAATGATGACAAGGCCGGGCACCTAGTTCTGTTCTCAGACATATAGATCAGGTGTAAATCTTAACGTTCTCCTCTGACCCAGATACATGAACATGTCTGAGCTAGATTTGGCAGTTTCCTGGCTATTTCTGTGTACTCCTACAAGAGAGGAAGACACATGATCCTCACTCTTTTAAACAGGTAGCCACTTGTTTAAATTCCTGATCAAAGTCTTTTCTAATCACAATTAGTGAGAACTAGACACTTCCATAAATACCTCTCAGAGAGGCCACATGAGCTCTGAAAACCATTAGCAGCCTCCAGTTCCCAATGCTAATAGCATTCTTAAGAGGGGAAATCGAAAAACAAGAAAAACCATAGCTAGAAGATTAACACTTACACACAGTCAAACTCTCCAGCCCCCTCTTCTGCCACCTCTGGCTAATGGATTCTTACCACCCCTGCAACACCTTGTTTTGAGACCTAGCTCTACATTATAATCACTAGGGAAGTGTTTCTAAAGCATAAGAATATGGGGCCTTCTCACACATAGGAAGTCTGTTGTAGGACAACCCAATCTGATTGCTTAACAAGAATCTGATGTTGTCAGCCATGGAACGCTCCTTTTACTTGGATTATCACCCCACTCCTACAAAATCAGCTTGTCTTTTCCTAATTAATCACTCTCAACAGCATATAAGTTTGTGATATTTCTCATAGAAACTATGCCCACAGGTTCTCATATTCCTTGATTTCTGCACAGAATGCTACTGCAAAACCCCTAGAAAGACTTTCCTGTCCTCACTGTCTTTGCTGTGTCAATTTCCATCCCCTGAACCTTTCCCATCAGACTTTCAACACCTGCTTCTTCATTGAACCCGCTCACCCTGGGTACTGATGACCTCCACAATTTGCCAAGTAAAGCTCCGTTCTCAGTCTGATGACCCAGCTGGTCATTCCTTCTCACCATTTTTTCAAACTCAATCCCTGTGTTATCACACACTCCCAAATTTCCTGTACTTCTAGAGCCCCTCCTTCTGGTTTCTTTGCTGGGATTTAGTTCCTGAAGGCTAAATATAGGAGTATCACAGGCTTAGTCCTTAAATCTCTTCTCTTCCATATCCACACTAGATCCTCATGTGACTAAATACAGTTCTGTGGCTCTAAACAGCATCTACACGCTGATGAATTACACATGCATATCTGCAGCCCTAGCCTTTCTTAAGTTTCTGAATTCTATGTTTTCTTCAATGTGTCTTTTCTACTTCATGTCAAAGTTTACATAGTCACGCTGAACATGAGTTTACCCCCTCACAAAGCAGCTCTACTCTACTTAATTTCCCAGCTCAGTAAAAAGACTCCCTCTTTGCCTCCCTGCTCACCGCTTTTGTCATCTTTTTCCCTCCATTTCTCACAAGCCCACTGTCAATCAGTTAGCAAATCCTGGCAGTTCTACCTTCAAAATATATCCCAAATCAGACTACGTGTCACCACCTCGCACATTATCACTCTATTCCAAGCCTCTCACTAAAAATACCATAATAACCTACTAAATGGTCTCCCTGTAACAGTCTATTTTCATACTGCAACCAGAGTGATCCATTTAAAATATAAATGGTTCATAACATCTTTGTTCAAAACCTCCCATTACTTCCCACAATTCACAGAATAAATTCCAAAATATTTGCCACAGCCTATAAGACCCCAAATAATCTCCTTTCCTACCATTTTTCCTCACTTTGTTCCTGTCACCCTGACCTTATTGCTCCTCTTTAAATATGTTAAGCATGTTCCTGCCCCAGGACCTTTGCACCTGCTTCAAGCCCTCAATAGCAGAAGTGAGTCTGAGCATTGGAGGTCATTGCCATAGTCTTTGTAAGACTCTAGTTAACCAGTCATGAATGAAAAAGTTAAAATTAAGTCAACAAAATGCCTTATCCTTTGTCATGTTATCCCAGTTCACAATGTGACTGAAAATGTTCTATTTAACGGATGAGAACAATGTGACTGAAAATGTTCTATTTAACGGATGAGAACAGCATCCTCCACAAGCAGCACCATAACAGGAAGGATAAAAAAGAAATTGTGTGTAAAAGATGGCTTTGGAAGATGTAATTCTTATTTCAAAGAAGCTATTAGTTTCATGTGGGTATAACTTGCTTCGGCCATTAACTTTTTCTCCACGACAATATGAAATGGTGCTTTACTTTATCTCTTGTATAGCTTTCTGTTATGAGTGCATCAAATATAACAAAACAGTAATAACAAGTAAGTTATATCCTTGTCGTACTCCTTAGATTTTATGCTTTGTACACACTATTTCATTTATACTTCACAATAATGCATTGATAGAGGCAAGAATGATCATAATCACTCTACTGATGGCTATTTTGAGATTCACAGAGGTTGAGAATGTTGCCTTATAAGATAAGGTCATGCAGGGTGTGAGCCAAAGATTTCTACACAGGTCTCTGAATGCAGAGTGTACTAAGAGGTAAAGGTCAAAGATGCAGCCACTTTACACACATGTCGGGCTTTGAAAAACAGTCTCCCATGGAATATTATGCAGCCTTAAAAAAAGATGGAGACTTTACCTCTTTCATATTTACATGAATGGAGCTGGAACATATTCTTCTTAGTAAAGTATCTCAAGAATGGAAGAAAAAATATCCAATGTATTCAGCCCTACTATGAAACTAATTTATAGCTTTCATATGAAAGCTATAACCCAGTTATAACCTAAGAATATGGGGAAGGGGGAGAGGGAGGGGAGGGGAGGGGGAAGATGGGCGGAGGGAGGGTATTGGTGGGATTACACCTATGGTGCAGCTTACAAGGGTACATGTGAAATTTACTAAATGTAGAATATAAATGTCTTAACAATAATTAAGAAAATGCCAGGAAGGCTATGTTAACCAGTGTGATGAAAATATGTCAAATGGTATATAAAACCAGTGTATGGTGCCCCATGATCGCATTAAT
>CAUYPK010123457.1:0-10783 GCA_963574355.1 Loris lydekkerianus | reverse complement strand
TATCCCCATGACGGGTAAGACTGAAACTGCAAGAGCAGGCAACCTAAGATAGGGGCTATGTTTATCCGCCATACAAAAAACAAAAGAGGGAATTGTTGGGCCCCGCCATGTGCCTGAGGCCTAGTGCAACTTCCGGAGCTTGACTAGAAGTAGATCCATCAAGCTACTTCCGCGTAGCAATGACTCAGCAAGGCACGGCCTGAAACTGCCTCTACCTAGATACAGCCAACGTGGTACCATGCCATTGGCCCAACCCTGTCACGCACCTCATCCCCCGCCTTCTTTCCCTGCCCCTTTCCTATGCTCTATATAAGTGGCTGCTTTACACAATAAAGTTGAGTTCCTGCTTTAAAAAAAAAAAAAAAAAGTAAATTATAATGACATAATGCTATCTTGATACTGGTAAAAACTGGAATGAAAAGACAAAAAAAAAAAATCTGTGAAACATATTAAAACAAATCCATAATGTAAATTATATTGATAAAAAAAAACTGCAACAACAAATTAAATAGCCGGGCATTCTGGCAGGTGCCTGTAGTTCAGCTACTCTGGAGGCTGAGGCAAGAGAATTGCCTAAGCCCAGGAGAGTTGGAGGTTGCCATGAGCTGCCACAGCACTCTACTGAGGGCAATAAAGTAAAACTCTGTCACTACAAAAAAAAAAATATATATATATACGTATATATACGTATGCAGTATATTCACATTTTATCTTAGTACTTTTGTTCTTTCATTTGTGTATTTAAATTTTTTGTCATCATGGAATTTACATGGTGTCTTAGTCTATTTTGCATCACTGTAAAGGAGTAGCTGAGGCTGGGCAATTTATGAAGAAAAAAGTTTATTTGGCTAATAGTTCTGTAGGCTATATAAGAAGCATGGTGCTGACAACTGCTGCTTCTGGTGAGGGTCTCAGGAGGCCTCCTTTCAAAGAGGAAGGCGAAAAAGAACAGTATCAGAGGGTAAGATGAAGAAAGCAAGCAAGAGGGACAGGGTGCAAGGCTCTTCTGAACAGAATGATTTGAACCAAATCCTTTATAAGGGATCTGCCCCCATGACCAAAACACCTCACGTTAGGCCCATCTCCAACACTGGGGATCAAATTTCAACATGAGATTTGGAAAGAACAAATATTCAAACTATAGCAAATGGATAAGAAGAGAATTAAGCTTTTTGTCTTCCCAGACTGTTCATTGTATAATCTTTTTCACTAATTTTAAATACTTTTTAATTGTATATTTAATTCCTTATGTATTTGGGTACTTAATTTACTGGTTTGCCATTTAACATGGTATTATCATTCATGAAGGAAGTGTAGAGAACATCAAAGTGAAAACTATTTAATACAAGCTATTTAATATTACCTCAAGCTCCATTAAAGTAGAAAAAGACAAATTTTTAAAATATAATTTATATTACTTTTTTTCTTCTTGGTTACCCAACACAGCACTATTTCATATCTATTTTCTAATTTCATCTTAGGTCTATACAAAAGATGCTTCTGTAATACTTCTCTACTTGACAGATGAGGAAAATGGGTCTCAAAGAGGTCTTGTGGGACATTTAAGGGTCTCTATTAAAGAGTCTCTATTCCTTAAAGGGTCTCTATTCTCTATTAAAGAGAATTTCTTTACAAGATCCTTAACTGGGCATTATTTTTCACCTGAGGAAAAAAAAAATAAATCATGAGTGGTCACAGTTCATATTCAATAAATAGATGCTAAATGAATTAGTAATTCAGTCTACCTCTCACTTTTTATGAAAAAAACTTTATCTTCAGGGGGAACTCATCAGTTAGGAGTTGTTTCCAAGAGAAGAGATCCTCAGGGTACTTAAGCGAATTTTAACCATTAATATTTAAATATAATTTCAGAAAAATGTAGATAACTTTGATTCTCAAAAGGATCCCCTGCCCTCATTCTGATGCTATGACACATTTGAACTTGGTTGAAGACTTTGTACTTTTCCCTACAGTTAAAATCCCCTTAGATTCAAAATTGATCATGTGATCCAAGTATTTATTAGTAACTTTTCAACAACCATCTCTTACAGCAAAAGCCAGAGTAACCCACCAATTCCTGGAGGACCATATTAAGCAATATTCAGGGTTTGCCTAAGTTTACATGTAGAGAAACATAACTTACTTTCTTGACAAGTAGATTTGTGCAATTTCAACATTTAATATTGCCTCAAGCTCCATTAAAGTAGAAAGATAGACAAATTTATCCAATTTGGATGTTGAATTATCCAATTCAACATCTAGGGCCATGTCTTTTCACACATTTCAGGGACTTATGAAAAAAATTACAAACCCAATATGTTGAAAATTTTCTGGCAAGTAGAACAACAAATATGAAATATAGTCAGATTTATCACAAGAAGTCATCAAGACCTGGTAGAGCTGTTCTGCAGAAGGCATACATTTCTTCACTCAAGTATGCATATGTGCATTCATTCATTCATTCATTCAGGCACTTCAGATAAATTATAACAAAAATGAAAATGATTACAGGATACATGGAGCCTCATTCTGGTGCATATTCAGCCTACCATTTATAACTTATTTTAGGTTTGTTCCATAATGTGGTGGTTCTGTTTTTCTTTCCTTGCTGTCTTTTGAGGTAATTTAGTATTTTCATAGAATTTCATTTTAATTTATCATTAGTATATATCCCTTTTATTATGCATATTATCGGTATTTTTATTCAAGTGGAAGCTGTAGGGAATTGCAATACTCTTTACATTTTGATATCCCCTAGGGTGAATGTTTTCCCATTTTATATTAAATGAAGAAACCTTGCAACCATGTAAGTTCATTTATCTCTAACATTGGTCTTTTATGCTATTGTTGTTATGCTTTTTATCAATATGGATAGAAATGTTATAAACTCCTAATTTAGTCTTTTAACATTTGCTTTAAATATTCATATATATTTTAAGAAATTAATAGAAAAAAATAGCTTTTGAAAATATTTACCTACAAGTTTATCATTTCTGATATTCTTCATTTCTAATTGAAGAGCCACATTTCAATCTGGTATGATTCACCTTCAGCCTGGAAAATTTCTTTTGGATTTTCTTATAGTATAGGTGTGCTAGTGATGAATTCCCTAGTTTTCTTTCATCTGAAAATATCTTTACTTCACTTAATTATTTTTCTTTTTATTAAATCATAAACACATAGATCATGTATACATTAATGCATTTGTGGGGTACAATGTGCTGATTTCATATAGAATTGGGAACACTTATATCACACTGGTTATTATATACCTCATCTCATTTACTTAATTATTATGTTAAGACATTTATTTTCTATACTAATGGACCTGACATGTACTCTTGCATTATGCACCCTAGGTGTGATCCCACCATTCACCCTACCTAGATCTGACCTCTCCCCTCTCATCACCCCTCCTCCCTCCTTCATCTTGGGCCACAGTTGTGATCTATTCTTCATATGAAAGTGTGAGTGATTGTAAAGTGGTTTCATAATAGTACTGAGTACATTGGATATTTTTCTTCTATTCTTGAGATACTTTACTAAGTAGAATATGTTCCAACTTCATCCATGTAAACGTAAATAAGGTAAAGTCTCCATCTTTTTTAGGGCTGCATAATATTCCATGGTGTACCTATACCACAATTTATTAATCCATTCATGGGTCTACGGGCACTTGGGCTTCTTCCATGACTTGGCTATTATGAATTGAGCCGCAATGAAAAATCTGGTGCAAATATCTTTGTTATAAAGTTTTGGTCTTTTGGATATACACCTAGTAGAGGAATTACAGTATCAAATGGCAGGTCTAATTTTAGATCCTTGAGTATTCTCCATACTTCTTTCCAAAAGGAATGTATTAGCTTGCACTCCTACCAGCAGTGCAGAAGTGTTCCCTTTTCTCCACATCCATGCTAACATCTGTAGTTTTGAGGTTTCATTATGTGAGCCACTCTTACTAGAGTTAGATGATGTCTCAAACTGATTTTGGTTTGCATTTTTCTGATGATTAAGGATGAGCATTTTTTCATGTGTCTATAGGCCATGTGCCTATCATCTTCAGAGAAGCTTGCCCAAAATGAAATGGGATTACTTGTTCTTTTCTTATGAGTAAGTTTGAGTTCTTTGTGGATTCTGGTTATGAAACCTTTGTCAGAAGCATAAGCTGCAAATATCTTCTCTTATTCTGAGAACTGTCTGCTTGCTTTACTTACTGTGTTCTTGGCTATGCAGAAGCTTTTTAGTTTTGATCAGATCCCAGTAATGTATTTTTGGTGTTGCTTCAATTACCCAGGGGGTCCTCATAAAGTATTCTCCCAGGCCAATTTCTTCAAGTGTTTCTCCTGCACTATATCTAAGAATCTATAGTTTCATGTCTTAAGTTTAAATCTTTTATCCAGTGAAAGTCAATTTTTGTTAATGGTGATAGCTATGGGTCCAGTTTCAGTCTTCTACAAGTCATCAGCGAATTCTCCCAGCACCATTTGTTAAATAGAGAATATTTCCCCCATTTTATATTTTTCATAGGCTTATCAAAGAGCAAAAGATGATAAGTATCTGGGTTCATCTCTTGGTTCTCAATTATGTTCCATACACCTACCTCTCTATTTTTGTGCCAATTGCATGCTGCTTTGATCACTATAGATTTATAGTATAGTTTGAAGTCAGGTTGTGTGATTCCTCCTGATTTGTTTTTATTTCTGAATAATGTCTTGGCTATTCCACATAAAATGAAGCAGTATTTTTTCCAGGTCTTTAAAGTATGACAGTGGTGCTTTGATAGGGATTGCATTAAATTTGTAAATTGCTTTGGGTAATATGAACGTTTTAACAATGTTAATTCTTCCTAGCCATGAGCATGGTATGTTTTTCCATTTGTTAATGTCTTCAGCTGTTCCTTTTCTCAGAGTTTCATAATTCTCTTTATAGAGAATTAATTATTATTCCACGTCCTTTGTTAGGTCATTGTCCAAATATTTCATCTTCTTTGGCACAACTGTAAAGGGAATAGAGTCCTTGACTGTTTTTTCAGCTTAACTATTACTGGTATATATAAAAGCTACTGATTTGTGAGTATTGATTTTGTATCCTGAGACACTACTGTATTCCTTGATCACTTCAAAGTTTTGAGGTTGAGTCCCTGGGGTTTTCCAGGAATAAAATCATATCATCTGCTATGTTTGAGAGTTTGACCCTATTTGTATACCCTTGCTCATCTTCTCTTACCTGATTGAGATGGCTAAGACTTCCATTACAAAGTTAAAAAGCAGTGGAGACAATGGGCAATCTTGCCTGGTTCCTGATCTGAGTGGAAATGTTTTCAATTTTACTCCATTCAATATGATATTGACTGCGGGTTTGCTGTAGATGGCCTCTATCAGTTTAAGAAAAGTTTCTTCTATACCTATTTTCTTAAGTGTTCTGATCATGAAAGGATGCTGGATATTGTCAAAAGCTTTTTCTACATCTATTGAGAGAATCATATGTTTTTTTTTTTTTTTACTTTGTTTATGTCATGTATTATATTTATAGATTTGTGTATATTGAACCAACCTTGAGACCCTGGGGTACAACCTACTTGGTCATGGTGTATAATTCGTTTGATGTGTTGCTGAAGTTTGTTTGCTAGGATCTTGTTAAATATTTTTGCATCAATATTCATTAGTTATATTGGTCTATAATTTTCTTTTCTTGTTGGGTCTTTTCCTGGTTTGGGAATCAAGGTGATATTTGCTTCATAGAATGTGTTGGGAAGTATTCCTTCTTTTTCTATGTTTTGGAAAAGGTTAAGTAATATAGGTACTAGTTACTCTTTAAAGGTTTGGTAGAATTATGATGTGAAGCCATCTGGTCCTGGACTCTTCTTTTGGGGGATATTTTGCATAGTTGATTCTATTTCAGTACTTGATATAGTTCTATTCAGCATTTCCAATTCTTTCTGATTAAGTCTAGGAAGTTGACATGCTTCCAAGTATTGATCAATTTCTTTCAGATTTTCATACTTCTGAGAATAAAGGTTTTTTGTAGTATTCATTAAGGATTTTTTGAATTTCTGAGGTGTCTTGTTATTTCACCTTTGTCATTTCTGATTGATGAAACTGTGGACTTTAATTTTCTATTTTTGGTTAGGTTGGCCAAAGATTTATCAATTTTGTTAAAATTTTCAAAAGACCAACTTTTTGATTCATTGATCTTTTAAATAATTCTTTTGTTTTCAATTTCATTTAATTCTTCTCTAATTTTGGTTATTTCTTTTTTTCTGATGGGTTTGGGGTTGGAATGTTCTTCTTTTTCCAGTTGCTTAAAATGTCCCATTAAGTTATTGACTTCCTCTCTTTCCATTCTCTTGAGGAAGGCTTGCAATATTATTAATTTCCCTCTTAGGACTGCCTTTGATGTATCCCACAGGTTCTGAAACTTATTGTTTTGTTCCAAAAATTTGGCAATTTCCTTCTTAATCTCTTAATCTCATCTATGACCCAGCTATCATTCACCATAAGGTTATTTAAAGTTGCTGGCCCCGGGGAACTCAGGGGTCACAGGAGCTGGGCAGTAGTTGTGGCCACAAGCTGTGGGTCTTAGGAGGCAGGCAGGGAGCTGAAGGGTGGAGTCACCAGCTGGTGGCCATGGGTCTCAGGAGGTGGGGGGAGTTGCTAGACATCGGCCGCTGGTCAGAGAAACCAGATGGGGAGGTGTAAGGCAGAGTCACTATATGGGCTATATGGGTTGCAGGAGCCAGACAGGAGTTGCCAGCCGGGCAGTGGGTTACAGGGGTTGGGTGGGAGTAGCTGGCCGTGGGCCACACGGGTCACAGAAGCTGGGCAGAAGTAACTGGCCACAGGCCACAGGTCTCAGGAGCTGGAGGGTGGAGTCACCAGAGCCAGGCGGGAGTCACCAGCCACAGGCCACAAGTCGCAGGAGCCAGGCAAGATTTGCTGATCACAGGTCGCAGGGCCCAGTGATCGGTAGTGTGGGACCCAAGAGATGCTCTTTCCAATATGGGGCAAGTCTCTCTACCCTTCTGACTCCCCACATCTATTACAGCTATAGTTTCAGTGCAACTGTCCCAGAGCTCATGAGGTGCCCCACCCTAGCAAAAATCTGCCAAATGCTCCAGATTTTGCAGGTAGTAGTCTTCCAGACTGCCAGGAGAGGGGGGAGGGGTAAATTGGGAGTTCAAGAGTGTAGGGAGAATATTAGATCAACTTTTGGCCCAGGCAAGAGACTGCCTGGGCTTGCAGCAGTATCTCTCCATGGAGGGAGTCCTGGCCCTCAGTCATTTTCTCCTCTTTGGTGAAACAAAGGTCCTCTGTTCTCTACTCACCTCAAGCTGCTCTCCTGGGGAGGGAAGGGAAGGATTCCCATCCTCTTTGGGATAGGTTTTATACCTGAAATTTGTTTCCTTGGAGTCCCAGTTTGTCACAACAGGGGTGATGTGAACCTATTGATTCTCTCTCTCAGCTCAGCTCCCAACTTCTACTTTATTGAGTTATTTCTGGCCATTATTTCTCTCTCTGGATGAGAGCCTCTGATGAAAGCTGGCTTCAGTTGGCCATCTTGCCTCCCTCCCACCTCACCTTAATTCTTAAAGGATGAATGATTTTACTGGATATAGAATTCTAAATTCTATAATCTGTATTTGTTTATTCATCACAACAATTATTTTCCTTTACAATCCTGAGCATAGGTATGATAGCAGCTTTACAATTTTCATCTCCTGCTTCCAACATTGGGGGCATCTCAAAGTCAGTCTCCTTTGATTGCCTTTTCTTTTCAGTATGAGTCACTGTTCATCCTGAATCTTTGCATATCTAGTCATTTTTATTGGATATAGAATATTGTGAATGATACATTATTGTGACTCTAAATTTTGTTATGAACTTTCTGCTAAGTATTGTTTTTTAATTGTAATAACCAATGTATTTGTCTAAACTCAGACTCTAGATTCTGTCCTTCCAATCTGTTAATTTAGGTTTAGTCTTGCACTTGCACATTTCAGACCCAACCAGAGATGAGAACATTTTCATGCACAACTTATCGCTCTCTGTGGCTCTATCAGAAAAAAAAAGTCTTAAAAAGTGGGCAGCTCATTCAGTGCCCTTCTCTTCTCCCACATGTAGACTCCTGCTCCATTCTTCTTGTTTGATTTTACTCTTTAGTGCTTTCAGTTACGTTTTGTCTAGAGTTTGGCAATATTATCTGTAGGAGAGTTGGTCAAATAGGAATTACTTCTCAATTACCAAAAATCTGTTGAAGCCTCATTCTGGTGGCATAGACAAGCATAAGTTAAACAGTAATTCAAATATGTGTGCTAAGAGAGGTATGTGGTATTGATAAGAGTCTATAGTTTAAGTTATGGATATAGTCAGTGAATTCTTCATTGAGTTGTTTCAATATTAAAATGAATTAATGCATCATAAGACTCTTATATGCATAGTAAGAACTCAATGAATGTTAGCTATTATGTTATTATTATTATTAGGAAGTTCAGGGACATCTTCTCTGAGGAAAGGGTACCTAAAAATAGATCCAAAGAGAGGTAGGAGTTAAGGGGGAGGGAAGGGTTTTCCAGGTATAGAGAAGAAGACGTGCACAATATGTGCAGTAGCTGAGAGCAGAATGTGAAGGAGGGGCTCCAGGCCGGTGTGGTCAGCATGGAGAAAGCGGGGTGCACAGTGAAGAGCTGAGAGCAGAGAGCAAAGGACGGGCTCTAGGCCAATGTGGTCAGCATGAGGAGAGCTGGGGGTACACAAGTGAAGGAGAAAGCAAGGAGGAGGTAGAGGCCAGGACACTGGGGGACTGTAGCCCATATTAAAGAGCTTAGTCTTTATATCAAGGGTAATGGAATGCCATTAAAGTACTTTAAGGAAAGAGGTAAGATAATCATATTTTTGTTTCAGAAAGAAGTTTCTGTCCACCGTGAATAGATAGATGTGGGTGGAACAGTTAGGAAACTGCTGCAGGACTCTGCAATGCGTATTACTAACATTTGCTTAAAGGCAGCAGTAGGTTGGAATGAAAGACCCACAAGAATGTAGACACAGGCTGCCTACGGGATGGCCTAAAAGATGCCTAGATGATCGACAGGCATCTTCTACTCAACAGGTCAAAACACAATATCGCTTGGCAACTTTCAATGAGAGAAATCTCCATTTCTAATGCTACCTGATTTCTCCTCTTAACCATTAATTCACTTCCAAGTCCTATTTCTTCTTCCCTTAAGCCATCCTACCTTTATTTACTACCACTGATAGCACAGCCATATATTTTCTCATTCGAATGAGTAAAACAACTTTTTTTTTTTTTTTTTTTTTTTATGGTTGGTGTAAAACAACTTTCTAACAGATGTCTCTATTCCCAGTCTCAGCCTTTTCTTACTTGTTCTCTATCCAGATCCCAGGACCATCTTTTCTAAAGACTTGATTTAATTTATTTTTGGTTAACGATCTTTCAGAGCCCTTGTTTGCTATAAAGGAAAGTTCTAATTCCATAGAACACATATGATTCTCATAACACATGAATCTTACCTTTTACCCTTTCAGCAAATATTTTTGTGCAACTATATTTGCTGGAGATAAAGAGGAAATGTTGACTGAAATCCTTATCCTTGTGTTACCAATAGTCTAACATGGAAGAGAGAGACTGCTTTCAAATTCATCTTCCCCTACTTCCACTCTGCCCTTGCTGCTCTCCATGATACTAGCACACAGAATTTTTTGCCATCGTTAACCATTTTATTCTATTTCCTGATACCTTTAAGCCTTTGCACCTGCTGTTTGCTCTTCTTTCTTCCTCTCCTTCTCTGCTTGTTAAGAAGACCTAATTCAAATACTTTCTCTAACCCCTCCAGACACACATTGAATACAGAAATTGTTCTGCTTATTTATTCAAATTTCTATCAGGAATCTGCTGGTTAGTGGGAAGATACTTTAATAACAGTGGTTATAACTTCACATTAACTATTGCCTCTTCTATCTCTTGAGAGCATGAAGCCAATCCAATTCTTTTTTTTTTTTTTTTTCTGTTCTGCCTTCTACAACGTTGCCCAGCCCCCAATCAATAATCAGTTGTTTACTGACTCCTGTACATATTTCTCATTTTAAAAATGGGGAAATAAAAATCCAAAGAGGGGAAGTGACAAGTCTTGCAAAAGGTCTTAGAGTTATTTTAAGGTCACAGTTTCTAAGTAGGGTGTTGTCAGTGTGTCTCTGAGCAACATACTAGAAAGTTTCATGGAAGTGACAGGACTTAAGATGAGCTGAAAAGGTTAAGTAGGATTTGGAATTGTGGATATACAAGAGGAAGCTGGTAGAAGTTGGACTGGGGAGAGGAATTTGTTCAGTAGTTTAATGACCTCTTCCAGATTGCCAGATCCAGATTGCCAGATGAAAAGCAAAGGGGAGGTAGTGAACTAGAGGGGGAGACACTTGAATTCCTCTTGCTATTGCGAGAGGGGGAGACATTGAATTCCATGCATGGTGCACACCTCACCGAGTGGTCCTGGACAAGGCTTATGTCTTTCATTCTTCCTGGGCACTAACTTCTACTAGTAAAATGCACAGCATCAACAATAATAATGACCACTTTTGTTTATTAAACCTTTACTTTTTTTCCAGATGTTATTCTAAAACCTTTATGTTTTATAAGTGAGAATTAGCTTTGCTAAGGTTACATAGCTAGTTATTGATGAGGCTAGGATACTTGATTCCTAATGTTGGACTAAACAATCTAAATTTGATACCTTTTATTCCATTCTTGAGATACTTTACTAAGAAGAATATGT
>CAUYPK010123456.1:0-23805 GCA_963574355.1 Loris lydekkerianus | reverse complement strand
CTGCCCCAGGCATCACCACTCCCAACCCTAATCCTTGTCATGCAGGTGAGCACCAGTGGCACCTGCTAGCACTCTTGGGGACCCCAGCCACACTAAGCTATTTGTGTCACCTGGAATGTGCTGTGCTGCTGGCCACTCCTGAATATCTTGGGAGATCAGCTAGAGAGCACCTCTTCCTCTAGGGAGCCCTTCTGATGGGGGCAGAACAGGAGATGGGGAGACACTGGAGCAATCCAGTAAGCACTGGGCAAGGCAGAAGGCAGTGGGTGCCCTGATGGAAGGAAAGCAAGGGAGGTGATGGCCCAGTGGGACCCAAATGACAAGAGAGAGCTGATGAGAGTAGAGAGAACTTTGACATCATTTACAGCCTTTGTCCAAACCCTTGAGTGCCCCAGGGGTGCAGGCTGGGGGTCAGGACAACTGCAGACTCTACTGCCCCTGTTTCCTCAGCCTTAGGCTCAGTATACAGGCCCGGCAGCTGCTCCCAGATGCAGGGGGCTCACCTGAGAAGGGTATTCACTCTGAGCACAAGGCCCCTGAGGGACCAGATGTCACCCAGGGAGGCACAATGCAGACTGAGCCACTGAGCAGGGATTGAAGGGAACCGCTGGGCTCCAGCTCTGAACCTCCCCAAGTCTTTGGCAGTTAGTAACCTTCCCTTCTGCCTGGCCTCTGTACACACAGGTGGTGGATGACAAGACAACTGTACCTGCATCAAGCTGACCTCTCACCCAGTGTTGTTCTGACCCTCCCTGAACCCCTGTGAAGTGGATACTACAAAACATCATTTTACAAGTGGGGAAACAGGAGACACAGCTACCCGCCCAAGGTTACCCAGCTAGAATTTGACCTCTGGGGTCTCACCCAGGATTTCCTGCCTTATGCCCCCTGACTTTCTTTTATTTATTTATTTATTTATTTATTATAGATAAAAATATGCACCATAGGCCCCCTGACTTTCTATACATCTCACTGGCTGTGGCCTCTAAAAGTTACGTTCAAGTCCTCCCTGGTGCCTGTGTATGCAACATTTGTAAAGAATATGGAAATAGGGTCTTTGGAGATACAATCATGTTAAGATGAAGTCATGGGGCCCTAATCCAATGAGTCCTTGTAGGAAAAGGAAAAGGAGATAGATAATCCAGCCTGGGCAACCAAGAGACCCAAATCTACAAAAAATAAAGGAAATCAGCTGGGTCTGGGTGGCAGACGCCTGTAGTCCCAACTACTCAAGAGGCTGAGGCAAGAGCTTAAGCCCAAGAATTCAAGGATGTAGTGAGCTATGATTAAGCTACTGTGCTCCAGCCTGGGTAATAGAGTGAGACCCTGTCTCTAAAAACAAATAAACAAACGTTAATAACAGAAGACAAAGAAATACACATAAAGTAAAGCCAGTTGAAGACAGAAGCCACAGACAGCCAAAGAAACATCAGAAGCTGGGAGAGACAGGAAGCACCGTCCCCTGGAGCTTTTTGTAGAGGGAGAGAGCATTTCCCTGTTGAGGCTTTATAGCCTCCAGTACTGTAAAGAACACATTTTTGTTTTTTCAGCCGCACAGTTTGGGGTACTCTGGTACAGCAGCCACAGAAAACGAATACAGCATTCTCAGTGCCATTACAGATAAAGAGGCTTTGGGTGGCTGTCACTCTCATTCCTAGGAACCGCTGAAGTGACCCTAGGGAAAGATGAGACCTCCAACAGGTGCCTGCCCCAGGGAACAGGCCCAGCTCCCCATAGGGCTCCACCCGCCGGGATGACCCCCACACCAGCCCCAACATTCAGTCACAGCCAGATCCAATGACTGCAAATGGATTTGAACCTTATTAAAAGGGAAGACCCTTAAACCTGAAAGCGCTCGGATTCTTTTCTTTTGTAGTTTACGCCAACCCCACTACCCAAAGCAAAGACTGATCATTATAGAAAAGACAGAAAACCTTAATAAGGACACTGGGGGCTTGAGAGGTTGCATCCTTTCTCCAGAAGCAGACAGACTGGGCACCCCAGGTTTGTAGCCCACCCATGCCCTTAACCCCCCTATCAGGGACCTCAATGGGTGCAAACTTTTACCCGTGTGACTGCACAGAACAGGAATACTCTTGTAAAAACATCGATTATAAAATGTTTCCCAAGTAATCTCACCCAAGGAAAGGGACCGTTTTCTTTAAAAAAAAAAATGCACAAAAATCAAGAGAGACCCCAGCGACAATGCTGAGCACGAAAACAACCCAGCCCTGGGACGTTACTTCCTACCCCGCGGATGGTGCTTTTCCAACCGAGGGACCGGGAGGCCCACCCCGGGCCAGAAATCCATCAGCGAACCCTCAGTCAGTGCCGGCGAGGCCACCTGGCAGGCGGGTGAGGTGGGCGCGGGCGCGCACGCCGATGACATCAGACTTATCTGCATACAGCTCGGCGTCCCTCTCGACGGCTTCTGATTGGTCACCGCTCGCGGTGTGGAGGCGTAGTTGACTTGCGCCTCCCTCTCCCAACCGCAGCCCGCCTTGTTCTCGGAGGGCGGAGTCAGGATGCTCAGCCAATGGGAGAAGGTGTTGTTGGCGGCCACGGCGGCGCAACCCCAAAGCAAGCGGAGGTACTGTCGCAGCCACTGCTGCAGGAGGCGTGAGGTGCGGGTTGCGGGTGCTTGGCCGGTAACGGCGCGCTGGGACTGGTGGCCATGGCGGGGGATGGCGGGAGAGTGGCGAGGATGGGACCCCGACCCGGGGCGCGGCGGCCGCCATCTCGGGTAGCCGCAGGCCTGCGGGCAGCCAGGCAGGGGCGGGGCCGCGTCCTATCAGCCCGGGCTGCGGCGGTGGCTGGCCCGCGGGCCGGGACGCGGGGCGGGCGGGCAGGCCGGGCGCCCTCTCCGCCGGCCTTGAAGGTCAGGGGCGCTTTGTTCTGCGCCGCGGGTAGCTGCGGTTCCAGCGCGGGGCGGGCGGGCCTGCAGGGCTTCAGCTCCTGGAGAAGGTGAGGACCGCGGGCGGCCGGCCCTGCGAGCGCTCAAATCTCCCGCTGGTCGCCCCGGCCCACGTGCTGTGACTCGGAAGCGAGGCCCAATGCCTGAGTTTTTTGCCCTGCGAGACGGACTGAAGGCCTACGCTCCCCGTTCGTAAGGTGGACACGGCCGGAGACTTTTCGTGTTCGGAAATTGAGTTTTCCGTGGGTCATTGTCGCGAGCCCCTCTGTTCAGGCCAGGTTAACTGTGGTGGTTATGTCTAAAATTCATGTGACAGGGCGTCTTTGACAAGGAAAAAAGATTTTTTTTTTTTTGGTGTTTCTTAGCTGTTGTTGGGAGCTCTGCAGTGAGAGCGAAGTGGTGGCTACATGGGCTCCGCAAAGAGGAAAACTGGGCCTAAATGACCTCGGACTAAAGTACTGAGGGGACTTGTTTTACCCAGTCAAGGTGGGCATCAAGTCTGCTTTACTATTTAAAACCATCTTTCAAAAGAGAAAAATAGACACTTAGAAGAATTTAATCTGTACATGTTATGGATGGGAAAGTCCCATGCGTTCCATTCAGTTCAGAGATAGAGAAGTTACATTTATCTTTCATTTCTTTTCTTTCTTTTACATTTATCTTTCATTTCTTTTCTTTCTTTCTTTCTTTTTTTTTTTTTTGAGAGAGAGTCTCACGCTGTTGCTCTTGGTAGAGTACCGTGGCATTATAGCAACCTCCAACTCTTGGGCTTAAGCGATTCTTCTGCCTCAGCCTTCCAAGTAGCTGGGACTACAGGCACCCGCTGTTTTTTTGTTGTAATTGTCATTGTTTGGCAGGCCGGGGCTGGGTTCGAACCCGGTATCTTCGGTGTATGTGGCTGGCATCCTAGATGCTGAGCTACAGGCGCCAAGCCAATATAATGACTTATTAAAGGGGACAAAACTTGTGATTAAAACCTAAATCTGTGCAATTTTAACCTTGCTCAGATCTATTGAGGAGATGAAAGAAGTTTTAATGAAAAGTTACATTTTCATCATTGTGTTAAGCCTAACTAAACTCTAGTTTATGAGGATTTGAGCTAGTCTTTTCCATCTCAGTTTCCATCTAGTTTGAGGATTTGAGCTAGTCTTTTCCATGTCAGAATTCTGTTACTCCACGGAATACCAAATGCTTCCTCTAGTAGAATCTTGAGATTATTTTAGAATGGAATGAGTAATTGCTAGTGGAATAAATAATAATGCAAGATGAACCTCAGAGAAAGGAAGAGTGTTGATAGACTTGATATATTCCAAATATTAAATAAGTGACTAAAGAAGAGAGAGATGATTTAAAGATTATTTACTTATTTATTTTTTATTATTATTATTTTTTGTTTTGGCCAGGGCTGGGTTTGAACCCAACACCTCTGGCATATGGGGCTGGCGCCCTGCTCCTTTGAGCTACAGGCACCGCCCCTATTTATTTATTTATTTATTTTTAATTTTTATTTTTTTGCAGTTTTTGGCCCGGGCTGGGTTTGAACCTGCCACCTCCTGTATATGGGACTGGAGCCCTACTCCTTTGAGCCACAGGTGCCACCCAAGATTAGTTATTTAGTAGCAGTTCATTTTTTGAGGTGGACTTGGCAGGAAAAAAAACCCAGAAAATGAATTTTCTCAGTTTATTAGCTGCTTCTTCACTTTTTGTGATACAAGTGAAAGTTTTTCTTTGATGTTGAGAAGGTAAATGACTGAATTTCTTCTGAATTACAAAGATCAATGGAATAAGACCTTTAAGGTCGGTAAATATACTTCTGTAAAACTCTATAGTTACAAAAGGTCCTATTTTGTAGATGAAATAGATACAGGAATTATATGCTTTTTAAGTTTAGTTAGGGATTTTTTTTTTTTTTTTTTTTTTTTTTAATACAGGCTCTTTGGTGCCCAGGTTGATCTCCTAGGCTTAAGCAGTCCTCCCTCCTCAATCTACCTAGTAGCTTGGATAACACCCCCCCCCCCCCCCAGTTTAAGGATAATTTGATTAGAATTTTAAGGCCTCTTTTTTTCTTTGAGACAGAGTCTTACTGTATTGCCACTTATAGAACACTGTGGTGTCATAGCTCACAGCAACCTCAAAACTCTTGGGCTTAAGTGATTCTCTTGCCTCAGCCTCCGAAGTAGCTGGCACTACAGGTGCCTGCCACAATGCCTGGCTGTTTTTTGGTTGCAGTTGTCATTGTTGTTTGGCAGGCCCGGGCTGGGTTCCAACCCACCGGTGTATGTGGCTAGTGCCCTAGCCACTTAGCTACAGGTGCCAAGCCTTAAGGCTTCTTCTTATGGTATGGTTTTATAAATAATTTTAACACTTTATTTTTGCCTTAAATACCTGTTATTACACATATTTGCAGCTCCCCCTCATTGAAGAGTGTTACTGATTCAGAATGTCTGCAGTTATTTATGCTCTTGTATAATAACATCTAAATGTTTGTGAATTTTGTGGTATAAGCTTTGAATCATGTACTGTTTTTCAAAGTGAATATAGAGTATAATTAAATTAATTGTTTGAATTTTTTGCGGTGGTAAAAAAATGATCCTGTCATTTTTGGGTTTGATAACCCTGGTAAACTGAATTCTAAAAAGACTACATGTGGCTGGGTGCGGTGGCTTATGCCTGTAATCCTAGTACTCTGGAAGGCTGCAGTTAGTGGATTGCTTGAGTTCACTGGTTGAGACCAGCCTGAGCAAGAGCGAGATCCTGGCTCTAAAATTAGCCGGGTGTTGTGGCAGGCGCCAGTAGTCCCAGGTACTTGGAAGGCTGAGGCAAGACAATCACTTGAGCCCAAGAGTTTGAGGTTGCTGTGAGCTATGAGGCCATGGTACTCTACTGAGGGCAACAAAGTGAGACATTGTCTCAAAAAAAAAAAAAAAAGGCTACGTGGGTGGGCACCTCCGGTTCAATGGTTCAATGGT
Organism: Loris lydekkerianus; assembly: GCA_963574355.1. Classification (NCBI taxonomy): domain Eukaryota; kingdom Metazoa; phylum Chordata; class Mammalia; order Primates; family Lorisidae; genus Loris; species Loris lydekkerianus. The sequence goes on along the minus strand of CAUYPK010123456.1, from coordinate 17,922 downwards.
TACAGCTGCCTGCCCTGTGCACTGGGGCTAGCTTGGGCCTGCTTTTAAAAAAAAAAAAAAAAAAAAAAAAAATATATATATATATATAGATGTCATCCTCAAAATGTGCTAGGTATTGCATTTTCTGAATTATCCATTTAGGTAATAAGACACTTCTGTGAGCCGGGCGTGGTCATTGCACTCTGGGAGGCTGAGGTGTGCCGATGGCTTGAGTTCACAGTTTCGGGACCAGCCTGAGCCAGAGTGAGGCACCTCCCCCCACCACCATCCCTATCTCTAAAAAGTAGCTGGGTGTTGTCGTGGGCACTTGTAGTCCCAGATACTCGGGAAGCTGAGGCAAGAGAGTTGTTTGAGCCCAAGAGTTTGAGGTTGCTGTGAGCTATGGTACCACATCACCCTACCAAGGACGGCAAAGTAAAACTCTGTCTCAAAAAAAAAAAAAGATTCTGGGCGGTGCCTGTGGCTCAAAGGAGTAGGGCGCTGGCCCCATATGTTGGAGGTGGCGGGTTCAAGCCCAGACCCTGCCAAAAACTGCAAAAAAAAAAAAAAAAAAAGATTCTTTTGTGGAATTTTGAGTTTAGAGATTGTTACCTGTCTGAGATAGTTCATAGGGATTAAGTATTTAGTGATGGGGGTGTGTTCATTACCACTTTATAGTCTGAATTTGTACTTGAATCTTAATACATGTATTTTCAATAACCTGTCAGGTTTTTAGTAGCCTCTTTTTGAGAGCATATTAATTCCTTGTGTTGGGAATGGGATTCAAATAGTGCTTCCACTTCTCTTCTTTTGAGTAGGTGATAGTCTCTAGCATCAGGAGGAGGTGACTTCAAATATATACATATGTGTAATGGCATAATGCAGTCAAAATTACTTCATTTTATTTTTTGAGACAGTCTCATTCTGTCTCCTTGGGTAGAGTGCTGTGGTGTCACAGCTCACAGCAACCTCAGACTCCTGGGTTTGGGTAATCCTCTTGTCTCAGCCTCCATAGTAGCTGGGACTATAGGCACCCCCCTCAATGCTTGGCTAGCTTTTCTGTTTTCAGTAGAGACGGGGTCTTTCTCTTCCTCGTGGTGTCAAACTCCTAAACTAAAGCAGTCTACCCTCCTTGGCCTCCCAGAGTGCCAGGATTACAGGTATGAGCCACAGCGCCCGGCCAAAATGACTTTTTTTTTTTTTTTTGCAGTTTTTGGCCAGGGCTGGGTTTGAACCCGCCACCTCGGGCATATGGGGCTGGCTCCCTACCCTTTTGAGCCACAGGCACCACCCCTAAAATGAGTTATTTTAGTAGGTGTATTTCTTTCCTTTTGTTGTCTACAATTTAAAAACATTGTGGCAAATTTATATTGTAATTCCAAAAATTTTGCCAGGGAACCTAAAATTTGGGATTTATTTGGGGAGAAAAATAATCTTATGGGCAAGAGATTGATTTAAATTCCCAAAGGCCTAAGGGCCATCAGCTGCATGCCATTAACTACCTAAAACCAGTCCAGCTAAATTATAGCTTTCACATGAAGGCTATAACCCAACTATAGCACAAGACTATGAGGAAAGGGCCAAGGAAGGGGAAGGGAGGGGGAGGTGTGGAGGGAGGGTAATGGGTGGGGCCACACCTATGGTGCATCTTAGAAGGGTACAGGCAAAACTAAGGCAGAATACAAACGCCTACATACAATAACTAAGAAAATGCCATGAAGGCTACGTTGAACAGTTTGATGAGAATATTTCAGATTGTGTATGAAAGCGGCACATTATACCCCTTGATTGCACTAATGTACACAGCTATGATTTAACAATAAAAAGAAAGAAAAAAAAACCCAGTCCTCCCAGTGATGACCTATTCTTGAATAATAAGGCAGCCACAATGAGCTTGTTGGGAGTTTAGTCTGAGATTGCTAGCTAAGGAGTGCTTACTTTTTGTTTGTTTAAAGAGAAATGTGTTTTAGGCATTTAGAGTGAAAGGCAGATATTACTGTTGACTCTTCTGCCATTGCGCTGATAGGAAGTAGCCAGTGCAGTATCTCTGTAGGAAACCGTCTCATTCAGCTTCAGCTTACTTTTCCTTGGACCTCCTTGTTAGCATATATGTGCCTCCCTGAACAACAGTTGTGAGATTTGTGTTTGAGTGCATAGTGATGGGAAACCCATATTGATGGGTAGATAGTAAAGAATTTTTTTACTATAAAGTTGCTGAGCAACAGTTTGTAGCCTGGCATTGTATCTCATGCCTATAACTCCAGGACTCTGGGATGCTGAGGAAGGAAGATTGTTTGAGGCCAGGAGTTCAAACCAGCCTGGGCAACATAATAAGAACCTGTCTCTACAAAAAAAAAAAAAAAATAGAAGAGCTGGGCTTGGTGGTGTGTGCCTGTGGTAGTCCTAGTTGTTCTGGAGGCTGAGGTGGGAGGATTGCTGGAGCCCAGGAGTGCATAGCTGCAGTGAGCTATGATCAAGCCACTGCCCTTCAGCCTGGGAGACAGAGCAAGATACGCTGTAAAAAAAAAAAAAAAAAAAAAAAAAAAAAACAACAACAAAAAACTGATGATGGTATGGGTTTGTTTTCATTTGAATTGTTTTCTACCCTGCCTTCTCTTGCCACTGAATTTTAAATTCAGTGGTGAGGTGTTGTATTTTTGCTGTTTGAAAACTACAAAACATCACTTCTGTGAACTTTACCTTCTCATCTTGACCACTCTATGTAGTCTTAGACTTCCCCTTATGAATATACTCTGTCAGCTCTTAAAATTAAGTGTGCTTCCAGCCAGGTATAGTGGCTCACGCCTGTATCCTAGCATTCTGGGAGGCCAAGGCGGGTGGATTGCTTGAGATTATGGGTTCAAGACCAGCCTGAGCAAGAGTGAGACCCCATATGTACTAAAATAGAAAGAACTAAGGCAAGAGGATCACTTGAGCCCAAGAATTGGAGGTTGCTGTGAGCTATGATGATGCCACAGTACTCCACCCAGAGCAACAGCTTGAAACTCTGTCTCAAAAAAAAAAAACAAAACAAAAAACTGCTTCCATCCCATGTCCTTCAGAGTTGTTTTTAAAAAACATACTGTGCATTGTATCATTATCCCAGAAAGCCTGTTCAAAAACAAGGTGAGGCTGGATGTGGTAACTCACACTTGTAATCCCAGCACTTTGGGAGGCTAAGGCAGGAGGATCACTTGAGTTCAGGAGTTCTAGGCTATATTGCTCTGTGATCACACCACTGCATTCCTAACCTGGGCAACAGGTGGAGACCCTGTCTTTACATTTTTTTAAGAAAAGATTAAAAACCGGCTCCGTGTCCATAACACAGTGGTTACAGCGCCAGCCACATACGAGGCTGGTGAGTTTGAAACCGGCCAGGGCCAGCTAAACAACAATGACAACTGCAGAAAAAATAGTTGGGCGTTGTGGCAGATTCCTGTATGTAGTCCCAGATCCTTAGGAGTCTGAGGCAAGAGAATCGCTTAAGCCCAAGAGTTTGAGGTTGCTGTGAACTATCATGCCATGGCGCTCTACTGAGGGTGACATAATGAGACTCTGTCTCAAAAAAAAAAGTTTAAAAACCAAGATGAGGTGATTTTTGTTTAATAGTTTTGTGATAGAAAGAACGACATACTATATATATATATGCATATATATGTAAGATATATACACATATATACATATATATATATATATACACACTTTACAATATATACACATTGTATAGGTATCATGATTCACTTGTTTATTCAGTTATCATGAAGTAGCTTTCAGTCTATTTATTTTTATTTCTTCCTGAGCACTTTCTAGATGCTGGGGTCTCGCACTGAATAAAAGATAGAAGAAGCCCTTGCTCTCATGTCTGCATTGGGAGACACCAAGTTAGATGGGGGTAGGTGCTTTTGAGAAAAAAAAGTATTGAGGATTTTGGTGGTTGCAGTTTGAAATAGAGAGGGAAACACCTTGCTGACAAGGTAAAGGATGTCTTTAAATATGTCGTGGTTTAAGAAAATTTCTAAACACATTGATCAGTCATACACTAACCAACTGCCTGGCAAGAGGAATGAGGAGGGGATGGAAGAGAGAGGAGTGCAGCCAGGAAGGCCACTGTGTCTCAAGTAAAAGTGGGATGTTTCAGCAAAGCAAGGAAATTATTTTTTACCTCCTGAAAATAATACATAATTACAAGCAGAGGTGTCACAGTTTCACTTTCCTATGGGGTGTGTTCTCTGTATTCACATATTAAGAGGGCTTGCTTTTTTTTTTTTTTTTTTTTAAATTTTTATTTTTGAGATAGAGTGGCACTGTGTCACCCTCAGTAGAGTGCTTTGGCGGCACAGCTCACAGCAACCTCAAACTTTGGGCTTCAGCAATTCTCTTGCCTCCCAAGTAGCTGGGTCTCTAGGCATCCGCCACAACACCCGGCTATTTTTTCTGTTGTAGTTGTCATTGTTTGGCAGGCTGGAGCCGGGTTTGAACCTGCCACATAACCTGGACCGGGTGTATGTGGCTGGTGGCCGGTGCCCTTAACCACTGAGCTACAGGTGCTGAGCCTTAAGAGGGCTTTCTTTCTTTCTCTTTTTTTTGCAGTTTTTGGCTGGGGCCAGGTTTGAACCCACCGCCTCCAGTATATGGGTCTGGCGCCCTACTCCTTTGAGCCACAGGTGCCATCCCTTAAGAGGGGTTTTTAAAATCAAACTTGGTTATAACAGTCATTTATTTGCTCAAAACCTTTCCACAGTGCTAAAGTTATCAGCATAACATAAATGATGCCTCGTGATTCTGTTTCATAGTATATGTTATTTCCCGCTATTATTCACATGAGGTACTTTGAAGCACTGAAATGTTTCTTTCTCCTTTTAGAATATCCTATCACCTTTAAGATTAGATAGTTCATATTTAAACTGTAAGACTCTGTTGAGTTTTATTACTGTTATGAAATCTGGGGGCTTGGCCTCTGAGGAGATGGACCACTGTTGTCTGGTGGTAGTTAATTCTGTAGGTCTTGTAAGCAAACATGATTAAGGAAATATTTTTACCCTGTGTCTTCAGAAACTGGGACTGGAAAAAGTGTGTGTGGCGTCCCTGGTGCCATGCTTTACTCAGGTCACACACAGGGAAACTGTCATTCAACCACAATGAATTAATGAAACAGGAATTTTCTGCAACCTATTTCATGCCAAGTGCTATATGCTGGGCCCCTAGGACGGGTGTATCAAGCAAATAGACAGGGTCCCTGCCCTATTAGAACTTGTTCTTCAGTGGGAAGATGAACGTGTATTATTCATTCTTTGTTTCTTTTGAGACAGTCTCACTTTGTCACCCTCAGTTGAGTGCCATGGTGTTACAGTTCACAGCAACCTCAAACTCTTGGGCTCATGTGATTCTCTTGCCTCAGCCTCCCAAATAGCTGAGACTATAGGCTCCCACCACAAAACCTTGCTAGTCTTTTTTTTTCTTTTTGGAGTTTTTGGCCGGGGTTGGACTTGAACCCAACTCCAGCATATGGGGCTGGTGCCCTATTCCTTTGAGCCACAGGTGCCGCCCCAAAACCTGGCTAGTCTTTAGAGACTGGGTCTCGCTTTTGCTCAGGCTGATCTCCAACTCCTGAGTTCAAGCAAACCACTTACCTTGGCCTTCCAGAGTGCTAGTATTATAGGTGTGAGCCACTGCACCTGGCCCCAGAATTAATTTTTGATACTAGGGAGTGGTAAGTGTAGACTAAATAAGGAGTCTTCTGGCCAGGGGCAATATAAATGAAACCAAACTGTCTCAGGGTTTCATATATTTGCTAAGCTTTGTAGGTGGAGACATTAGGACATTTGGTTTTTAGAGATAGGTTAAGGTCTCTATCACCTGGGCTGGAATGCAGTGACACCATCATGGCTTACTGCAGCCTTGAACTTACAGTCTCAAGGGATCCTCCTGTCTCAGCCTTCTGCCTATAGGTCTGAGCCATTGCACTTGGGCCCCAAAGTATATATGTATAAAAATATGTGTGTAAATATATGTATGTAAAATATATATATATTTACTTTTTTTTTTTTTTTTGAGACAGAGTCTCACTATGTCGCCCTCAGTGGAGTGCTAATGGCATCACACCTCACAGCAACTTCAAACTCTTGGGCTTTAGCTATTCTCTTGCTTCAGCCTCCCAACTAGCTGAGACATGGGTGCCCGCCACAATGCCTGGCTATTTTGTTGTTGTTGTCGTCGTCAATGTTTTTTATATGGCCCAGGCTGGGTTCAAACCCACTAGCCCCAGTACATATGGGCTGACACCCTAACCACTGAGCTACGGTCACCCAGCCTACATATGTTATCTTAATAAGTCAGAGATCCTCTGTGTCCACAGGAGATAAACCAAGGTTGGGCACAATGGCTCACGCCTGAAATCCTAGCATTTTGGGAGGCCAAGGCAGGAGGATGGATTGAGGCCAGGAGTTCAAGACCAGCCTGGCCAATATAGTAAGATTAAAAAAAAAAATCTATTTATTTGTACTTTCTTCTTTCCCCCCCCCCCCTTTTTTTGGAGATGGGGCCTCACACTGTCACCAGGGCCATAGTACATTGGCATCATCATAGTTCACTATAACCTCCAACTCTTGAGCTCAAGTGATCTTCCTGGTTCAGCTTTCCGAGTAGCTGGGACTATAGGTGCACACCACTACATCCTGCTAATTTTAAATTTTTTGTAGAGATGGGGTCTCACTAAGTTGCTCAGCCTGATATTTCTAGTTTCTTTAATAAGATTGAGGAGTTGCAAGTGTATGAGAGTGTGTGTGTACACACCTACAGAGGGTGCCATTGTTCAAATCCATTATTTTGTTTTTCTCTATCCTTGATTTAGCACTTTTTTCCCCTTTTCCTTTTCTTTTCTTGAGGCAGAGTCTGTTTCTGTAGCCCAGGCTGGTGTCTAGTGGTCTAGTCACAGCTTGCTTACTACAACTTAGAACTTGTAAGTTCAAGTGATTTCCCCCTACCTCAGCTTCCTGAGCAGCTGGACTACAGGCTCATGACACCATGGCTGGCTAGTTTTTAAAAAGTTGTTTTTGTAGGCTTGGTGCCTGTTGCTCAGTGGCTAGGGCGCCGGCCACATGCACTGAGGCTGGTGGGTTCGAACCTGACCCGGGCCTGCTAAACAACAATGACAATAACAACAAAATATAGTCAGGCATTGTGGTGGGCGCCTGTAGTCCCAGCTAGTTGGGAGGCTGAGGTAAGAGAATCGCTAAAGCCCAAGAGTTTGAGGTTGCTGTGAGCTGTGACAATGGCACTCTACCAAAGGTGACATAATAAGACTGCCTCAAAAAAAAAAAAAAAAAAAAAAAAAAAAGTTGTTTTTGTAGAGGCAGGGTCTCACTGTGTTGTTAAGGCTAATCTCAAATTCTTGGCTTCCATGTCCTCGTGCCTTGGCCTCCCAAAGTGCTGGGATTACAAGTGCAAGTCACTGCATCTGGCCTCTTTAGGAATATTTTTTGTTGGATTTGACTTAACTATCTTATCATGTCACCAAAAATAGTATTGACCAACACATGCCTTCACATAAATGAAAATTAAACGAATCATTGCATCAGTGTCTTCCTTTAAGTTAGGTGTCATGCTGTTCAAAGGTGAACCTCTGTGCATTCAACAGATACTTACTGTGCCAGGAGCTGAGCCAGGCTCTGGGTCATAGTGAACTGGATAGGGAGGGAGTGTTTTCACACTTCATTTCTAGATGCAGGAAATTTGGGGGGCATGCTGCTGCACGGGGGCTGGGTTGTGACCCTGACTGAGCTGTTGCTTGTCATCTGTCCCGACACCAGCAACAGAATCTTTAACTGAGCAGGGAGAAACAGTAAGAAGTAAAGTGGCTGGCAGGGAAAGGTCAAAAGGCTCTGGAGCCCCAAATGCAGGTTTGACTTTAATAGCTGTGTGACAGGGTAGCATTATTATGGGTTCCTATCACTAATTTTATTGTAGAGATAAGACAGATTAGAATTGATGTTATTCTGAAGTCTGGTCATTTTAGTGCCACTAAGAATAATTGTTTTTTTGTTTTTTTGTTTTTTTTGAGACAGAGTCTCACTATGTTGCCCTCAGTAGAGTGCTGCAGCCTCCAATTTTTGGGCTTAAGTGATTGTCTTGCCTCAGCCTTCCAGTAGCTGGGACTGCAGGTGCCCGCCACAACGCCCGGCTGTTTGTTGTTGTTGTTGTTGTTGTAGTTGTCATTGTTTTAGCACCAAGAATAATATGAGTAAAATCTGAATGTAATGAATGCACAGATCCTGAGTGTATAAGAAAATGAGTTTTGACAAATATATACACCCAGGTAACCTCAGTCAAAACCTATAACTCCAAAAAATTCCTGCCCTTTCAGGTAAATCTACTTCCCATAGACAGTCCTTGTTAGAGATAACATTTGAACAAATGTTTTTGTTTGTGAATATAATTATTACAATTTTTTTTAATTTGTAGGGATAAAAACATTCAGATGGCAGATAACAGGTAAGTGAAAATAGATTTGTTTATTAAAAGAGTTAGTGAACACTAGCCCTTCTTGGTAACAGGATGGATGAGATGCATGCATTCAGGCTCTGGCTGGTGGGATGTGTGTGTTTAGCCTACAAAAAAATTGTTTGAGACATAAACAGTGTCTCATGTTGATACTTACAAACTTTTTATGGAAAGTGATAATTTTCCTTCCCAAGTTTTAACACCCTTGGGGTGAAGTTGTATAATTGACTTTTTTTACCAGCCTAATGTTCTGTAGCCATCAGCAGTCAAGTGAAAGACTTTGTTTTGTGAATTGTTTGACAGACATTTTTGGTTATATTTATTTTTGATGAGGGAGGTATGTCCAGGCCTCTTTGAAAACTGTTAGACCTATTGAAGTCTCGTTGTTTTTAGAGACTTTGCATAGCTAGCTTTACAGAGCCATTTTGGGCACTGATTTATTAGGTAAGACTCCTTTGCTTTGATCACATGAGCAGCTGCTCAAATAGTGGTGGGCAGGTGGGTGGTTTGTTTTGAAGGCCAGGAACAGAATTTTTGAGGAAATAAACTGTAGAAATGAAAGCTATATAAAAGCTTTGATGAGGGTTGAAAATTAAAACTATGTGGGGTGGCCTATGGAGCAAGAAGGTGTGAGGTGATAGAGTATCATTTTAATAACAGCGAAGCATCTCTTTGTTAACAGGTGTGCATTGCAGCAGTTCTTTTCTGTCCAGATCTGAGGTCACTATAGAGATACCTCTTAATATGTTAGAAAAAAAAATAAGAAAAATGTATATTTGTGCCTTTTTTTAGAACATTCTTTGAAATAATACTTTTTAAACATAACTGTTTTAGTTTTTCAGATGGGGTTCCTTCAGATTCCGTGGAAGCTGCTAAAAATGCAAGTAATGCAGGTCAGTTCGCTACATGTGAAAAATTAAGTAAAGGATTACTATACTTCAATGATTTTTAGGAAAACTAGTGTAATTAAGATGTATATCAGTACCTCATTTAAAATTGTTTAAATGTAGAGTCTGTGGCAAGCTCAGACTCAGAGGATAGTATAGTGTTCCTCCTCATACCTACCTATACTCAGCTTTAATATTCATTAATAAATGACTAGTCTTTTTTCTTGTTTTATTTTGAGACAGGATCTTGCTATGTTTCTAGGCTGGTCTCAAATTCCTGGGCTCATGTAATCCTTCTGCGTGAGCCTCCCCACTAGCTAAGATTACAGATGTGGGCCACCATCTTGACCCTTAACTTTCCTTCCCCTGGTGGTTTTGAAGCAAATCCCAGATATATCATTTTGCCTGTAAATTCACAGAGTGATCTCTTTTCCCTATAAAAAAAAAAAAATCTACATATATGAGGTCAGACAATTCAGTTTGCAAACTCATCTTAGAAAAAGTGCTCCAGGCTGGGCACCTGTGCTCAGTGGTTAAGGTGTCAGCGGCCTCATGCACCAGGGCTGGTGGGTTCGAACCCACCCCAGGCCTGCTAAACAAACAAACAAAAAACAAAAAATAGAAAAACAAAAGCAGCCTGGCATTGTGGCAGATGTCTAGTCCTAGCTACTAGGGAGGCTGAGACAAGAGAATCGCTTGAGCCCAAGAGTTGGAGGTTGCTGTGGGCTATGACGCCATGGCACTCCACCAAGGACGACATAGTGAGACTCTGTCTCAATAAAAAAAGAAAAAGTGCTCCATACCTTATTGCTGAAGATCAGTATGGTCACCTTCCTGGGAATCTGTGCATTAGTGCTAGTGGCTCATGCACCTTTCAAAGCAGTTTTGGAACTCTTTCTGAAATGGCCATCAGAGCTGATGTTCTATGAGGCCTGACAATTAAGTTCACAAACTAATCCTAGGAAAGTGTTCCATGCCTCATTGCTGAATATCTCTGCAGTCACCAAATGGCCAAAGGGGACACGGCAAATGTGACTGTAGTGATACTCATATTTGTAATATTTCCATTGTTCTTCAGACATCTCCCCACCTTTTTTTAATCTTTCTTTACATTGACACATTGGAACACTCTGGGCCACAGTTGCCTTGCAGAATGCCCACAATCTGGATTTGACTGGTTATTTCCTCCTGATGAGATTCATAGTGAACATTTTGGCAAGAATGCCACACAGGTGACCTTATTCACTAGGCCCCTCCCTGGGCATGCTGAGATTGATGACTTGGTTAAGATGTAGAGTTGCAAGTTGGGTGTAGTGGCAGGCGCCGGTAGTCCCAGCTACTTGGGAGGTAGAGGCAAGAGAATCACGTAAGCCCAAGAACTTGAGGTTGCTGTGAGCTATGACACCACAGCACTCCACCCAGAGAAATAAAGTAAGACTCTGTCTCAAAATAAATAAATAAAGATGTTAGAAGTGCTAGGTGATTCTGTAATATAAGCAGCTGAGAGATGAGCTGGGAAGAAAGAATAAAATAGGCTAAATTTAGGATAACTGGGAATTGAAACTTGGAGAAATGAATCAGTGAACAGCTCTGCTATGTTAACACATTGTTGACCAGCAATTTTCTGCAGAAACTATTCATGTTACTTGGTAACTTTGTGACTGGTCAGTAGTGTGTTAAGATGGTATCTGCTGAATGCCTCTCATTTTGGGAACAATTTTTCAGGCACACAAAATGTCCTCTTGTCCTTCAGTTTCCCCCAGTGGCATTAGCACCTGTGGATGATCCTTGTCTCATCAAATAATCACACTGGTGGTTATAAATGGGTGTTCTTCTACGTCTACCAGTCCTGGTAGATATCACATGTTAAAGAAGAACTTTCATTCCCTTTATTTTACTGTCACTACAGACTTGTGAAATTTTGCTTTATTTAGTATGTTATCAGTTGCTGTCATTTTTCTTTTTGGTGTACAAATTCTCCCACTTAGCCCTTGGGAGTCCCTTCAGGCTGGCTTCTAAGTCCTTTTGGTATGTTCTTGTTGGTTTTTGAGGACTTCTAGCTTTGTAGCTCAGTGTAGTATTCCATTTTTCCTGGAGCTTTCCTTACCTAGTCCTGGCATCCACCATTTTCCAAGGGCTATTGTTCCTTTTAGTGAGGAAATATACCTAGATAAGAAAATATAGATACTAGGTATCATTGTTTCTAGGCCCTGTCAGTGGACAGTGAGAGGAGATATAAATTTTTATATACAGAGGGTACCACAAATGTGTGTACACATTTTAAGAAAAGAAAAAACTGTATTAAATTTTTTTAATGCTCAAGGGCGGCGCCTGTGGCTCAGTGAGTAGGGTGCCGGCCCCATATGCCGAGGGTGGCGGGTTCAAACCCAGCCCTGGACAGACTGCAACAAAAAATAGCTGGGGGTTGTGGCAGGTGCCTGTAGTCCCAGCTGCTCTGGAGGCTGAGGCAAGAGAATCGCCTAAGCCCAAGAGCTGGAGGTTGCTGTGAGTCCTGTGACATCATGGCACTCTACTGAGGGCGGTAAAGTGAGACTCTGTCTCCACAAAAAAAAAATTAAAAAAAAAAAAATGTTTTTTTTTTAATACTCTAAGTCATATTTGACTTCTGCAGTTACTAGAGAGACAAGATAAAATACATAAGATAATAAATGCTATTGGTATATATTGGCAATACAGTTTTAAGACACTTTTTCCTTAAAATGTGTGTATGTTTTTGTGCCCTGTGTGTGTGTGCCTGTAATATTTATGTATTATGCACATACTATATGTGTTAGATAGGCATACACAGTGCTTCCTGTCTGTGGTTGTGTATGCAGTTATAAATGTTAAAATTGAATGCCTGCTTGGCATTCAGTTCACATCATGAGAGAAGCTCAGGTATGTGCTGCCTTTTGAATGAGGGAAGGATGCTAAAGTTGAACTTCCTCATTGTGTCATTAGAGGGAAATCAGGGGGTGCTGAGGCACTCTGTGGTCATAGCTAAGTGAAAGGACAGTCACTGTGCCCCCTGGATCTCATTTATTTACTGGGAAATGAGCTTTTAAATCCAGGCAGCATAGGATTGTAAAGTTAGTACAGATGTGGGTGAGCAGGAAAGGGAGTGGAGTTGGTCAATAGTGCTCCCCAGAGGAGTGGATTTGGGCAGAAGGGCAGGCACTCTAGGCAGAGGCCGGCAGGATGTGTGAGGAAGACTGGAAGGAGCAGTGCTGTCAGCAGTTCCAAGACAGGCCCTCCTGGACCATTGTGGCCCAGAGTGCCATAATGTGCGAGGGCACCAGTGAGCACTGTTACACTTTGAAGAACTGATTTTGTCCCTGTCCTTGACTCCTAGACACCACAGTGAGACTTGAGGGAGAGGTGAGGTGAGTGGAATAGATTGCCTGGGCATAGTAGTCATGTCCTCAGTTAGGAGGTTGGAGCTTAAATAGCCACAGGTTCAAACTGGGAATTTAGGTATTTCTTCAGTAGATATGTAACCACCCACCAGGTGAGTAACTGTACTAAATGCTTTTTAAATGAATTGTAATTATTAAACAGATGTTTCTAAGAAGTCACTTGGCATATGTATTTAGAAATAAAGGTAGCTAAGCAAAACTATGGAGATATATGTTGATGATTTTTGACTCTTAGTTATTGTGTGCTAGGCACATTTTAATATTTTTGGTCTTTTTAACTCTTTATAGAAAAACTTACAGATCAGGTGATGCAGAATCCTCAAGTTCTGGCAGCTTTACAGGAACGACTTGACAATGTCTCTCACACCCCTTCCAGCTACATCGAGACGTAAGTGTGCTGTGAATAAGGCCTGATGCAACTTGAAGAAACTAAAGGAAAACAAAGAAAGAACCATTTTGCAGTTCCTCAGGGTAGGAGTAGATATGTTTCCGTTCCACAGAGGTTGCCTGCCAAGCCAGGCACTGGGATCGGAGATCCCTGCCCTGTGCTTGGGATCAGGGTCTGCCTGGTGGGTGGAATGACGTGGCATGTGGAGTTGTCTGGTGGGAAGTGCATGGTGCTGTCCAGTGGAGGTTTAGAGGACTTCACAGGTCATCTGAGTAGGGTAGGACAAGGAGTGGCCGAGGACAACATGGGCCTCCTAAGCTAGCTAAGGCAACCATTCCTCCTTGGCTCGCTACGATACCTTTGCCTTGTTATGAGAGGCCTGTGTCCTAGATACGTGTATTGCACGGTGTATACAGTAAGGGTGTTTATTTCGGGAACCCAGGATGGCTCTTCTCCAGGCCCATTTTTCTTCCTCCTGGAAGGCAGTGGGCTCTATCTACAGTGAGGTCTACAGGGCATGGTCTCATGGGCATTCCTGCACTCTTCCCTACACAGGGCATGTTGATGTCCCCTGTGGCTGATATAAGGGGAAAGGACACTTGGGAAGGACCCCATTTAGAGGGTTTTCTGGGGATTACTTAGTGTGTAAAGTTTTTCAGTATTTTTTTGCAGACTAAATCTAGGGAATTTAGCAGTACTAGTGGGAGCTATAGCAGTGGAGAGCGAGGAATGGCTTGCAGTTGTCTGGTTTTAGAAACTGGGTAGTGGGGTGGCATTCATGGAGAGGAGCTGTAGGAATGGGAGCAAGTTATTGTGGGACTGGAATTGGTTCCTAATAGGCTATATTACAGGAGAAGTACTGGAGGAATGAGTTGTGGTTGGTGTGAATGACGGGCAACAGGTAGGGGGGACACCAGGGGCCAGTTTGTTTGGGATCTTTAGTCTTCGAAAAACTATAATTGTGTATTCAGTGCAGAAAGGTAAGGTGTCCGTGTGTGTCTACCATTAAATTCTTGTCTTTTCTCTCATTGTCTTCTACTAGCAGCAGTTCTGGAATCAGAAACATTAAGAGTTTCCGGTTAAGAGTCTTTGCTTAATGACTGTTGGTTTGAAGTAGCCTTGGATATGGTTAACCCAAGACAGTGGTCCTTTATGATTTAAGGCGGTTGTTCCAGTACTTTCCAAAAGTGTGTGTGTGGGAGAGAAAGAGTTGCCTGGACTCTGCCATGTATTGTTGGGGGATAAGTAAAACTGCTTAGTCTGGAGCCAGCCTCACGCTTTAGTGTCCATTCAGTCTGACCCGGTGGCTATCCGTCTGTGATGAGGCCTGGGATCTGCTCTTAATTGCACATGACTGTAACCAAGGGCTTTATTTTAAACAAATACTTTTGATGGGATAAAAATCAGTTTTTTCTTCTTCTGATTTTTAAAAGTAATGCATAAAAACTAAACGATATTTTAAAATACAGAACAATTAAAAGGCAAAGAAGAGACAACATCCGAGTTTGTTTCTCAGATTTTCTTCCTTGGTATGTTAATATTCCTGGACAGTATGATTACAAACAGTATGTGTTTGAATGCTGTTCAACTTGCCATTCTTCCCACTTTTTTTTTTTGAGGCACAGTGCTAGGGTCTCAGCTAAGTTCAGAGCAACACCAAACTCCAGGGATTAAGCAATCCTCCTGTCTTAGCCTCCCAAGTAGAATAGTCGTTCACCATGACATCTGCTTAATTTTTTTTTCCTATTTTTAGTATGGAGTCTTGCTCTTGCTCGGGCTGGTATTGAAGCCCTGAGCTCCAGGGATCCTCCTGCCTCAGCCTCCCAGAGTGCTAGGATTAAAGATGTAAGCTACCACAGCTGGCCTTTTTTCACTTTTTTTCTTTTTCTTTTTTTGAGACAGTTCTGACTTTGTCGCCCTCTGTAGAGTGCTGTAAAATCACAGCTCACAGCAACCTCCAACTCTTGGGCTTAAGCAATTCTCTTGCCTCAGCCTCCCAAGTAGGTGGGACTACAGGCAGCAACCACAACGCCCGGCTATTTTTTTGGTGCCCTGGGCTGGGTTGGAATCCACCATCCTCAGTGTATGTGGCTGGTGCCATAACCACTGTGCTATGGGCACCAAGCCCACTTTTTTTCTTTTAGAAATAATCTGTCAGTGGGCACACTAGCATAAATAGTTGATAATTTTCTTAAGATAATTCTTTTTTTTTTTTTTTTTTGCAGTTTTGGCCGGGGCTGGGTTTGAACCCACCATCCCTGGTATATGGAGCCAGTACCCTACTCCTTGAGCCACATGCGCCGCCCCTTAAGATAAATTCTTAGAACTAGAATTACTGGATCTGAGGAACATTCTTAGTGTTTCTATCTCCCCATAGGAAAGACAAACCAATCAGGCTTCTTTGTCCTCAGCCTCATAAAACATAGGGTTTTGTTTTGATTTTTAGTTGTCATGTTGGTAAGGAAAAAATGAGAGTTCTTATAAATATACATTTCTTTGGATACTTCATGAGATTGAACCTTTCTTTAATGTTTGACAATTTGTGTTTTGTCTTGTCTAAATTAACTTTAATGAAAAACTAGCCAGGCATGATGGCATGTGCCTGTACTCCCAGTTACTTGGGAGGCTGAGGCAGGAGGATCACTTGAGCCCAAGAGTTTGAGGTTGCTGTGAGCTATGATGCCATGGCACTCTACCCAGGGTGACAGAGTGAGACTCTTGACTCAAGAAAAAAAAGCGTGTTGTCTTACTTTGCAGGCATAAAGATGTTTATTTACTATTCCCTCTTTTAGTTTACCTAAAGCAGTAAAAAGAAGAATTAATGCATTGAAACAGCTTCAAGTGAAATGTGCTCATATAGAAGCCAAGTTCTATGAAGAAGTTCATGACCTGGAAAGGAAGTATGCAGTATTATACCAGCCTCTCTTTGACAAGGTGGGGAGTTCTGTCAATAATGACAGTACACAAGTGCTCATTGACTTACCATGCTGTTATGTTCCAGTAAACACAGGTATCCTAAGTAAGAAATGCATTCTGTACACCTAATGCATTCTGTACCAAACATCATAGCTTAGCCTAGTAGTATCTTAAAAATACTCAGAACACTTCATTATCCTACAGTTGGACAAAATCATTGAGCACAGTGCCTATTTTACAGTAAAGGGAAGTGTTGAGCATCTTATGTAATTTATCGAGTACTATACTGAAAGTGAAAAACTGAATTGGTTGTGTAGGTACCTGAAATATGGTGTTAATAAATACATAAGACTTTTGCACCATCATAAGTGGAGAATCTTAAGTTAAATATTATAAATCATCTATTTTAATTCTTTCTTTAGGTAAAACATCCAGATTTACCCAGTGAATCATTCAATGTTTTTCTTTGAGTCCTAGTAGTTATAATCTTAATTCAGTTATAAAACGTGCAGTTTTCAGAGTTTTTTCATAGGCATTTATTTATAAACTTACCTTAACTTTGAGTTTCCAAATAACCTAACAATTCTAATAAGGTCTCATTTTTATATAGAGAAGAGAATTCATCACTGGTGATGTTGAGCCAACAGATGCGGAATCAGAATGGCATAGTGAAAATGAAGAGGAAGATAAATTGGCTGTAAGTTTTTTTTTTTTTAATAAGCATATTTATGTTCTGTTTTAATACTGCTAGAAATAAGAAGTTTTTTGTTTGATGATTTTTAATTATCGATAGAAAGTACTTCTAGGCCAGGCACATTGGTTCATACCTGTAATTCCAACATACTGGGAGGCCAAGGTGGGTGGATTGCTTGAGCTCAGGAGTTTTAGACCAGCCTGAGCAAGAATGAGACATCATCCATACTGAAAAAAAAAGAAGGAAAAATTTAACTAGCTGTAGTCCCAGTTACTCAAGAAACTGAGGAAGATTGCTTGAGCCCGGGAGTTTGGGGTTGCAGTGAGCTTTGGTGAAACCACCCCAGCCTTTTTCTGGTGACAGGTGCTGTTCTAGTGCCTTAGAAAGTTGAACACTCCACAGGTTAACTTTGTCAGTGTGATTTTATGTTTCGGAGATAACGCAGCTTTTAGTTTATAGCATTAACTTGTAGGGATTTTTTTTTCTTAATCATTCAATTCTGAGCTTTTTTCTGTGGAATTTTACATTGACTGCTATTGAATAAAAATTATTAGGTTTAGGCAGCGCCCATAGCTCAGTAAGTAGGGTGCCAGCCACATACACTGAGGCTGGTAGGTTCAAACCCCACCTAGGCCAGCTAAACAACAGTGATGACAACTGCAACCAAAAAAATAGCCGGGCGTTGTGGTGGGCGCCAGTGGTCCCAGCTACTCGGGAAGCTGAGGCAGGAGAATTGCTTGAGCCCAAGAGTTTGAAGTTGCTGTGGGCTGTGATGCCCAGCACTCTACCGAGGGTGACATAGTGAGATTCTGTCTTAAAAAAAAAAAAAAAATTATAAGGTTCATCAGCTACATGAACAATTTATTATATAGGTTAATTTTCCTGAATTGTGATTATTTGATTTGAAAATTATTAGTATATTTAATGATAGGTATTTTGTTTTGAACATTTTTAACAGAATGATTGCAGGTTAATTAAAGGGAAGAGATGGATCCAGCTACTTATTTGATCTTTGACAAGCCAATTAAAAACATTCAGTGGGGAAAAGATTCCCTATTTAACAAATGGTGCTGGGTGAACTGGCTGGCAACCTGTAGAAGATTGAAACTGGACCCACACCTTTCACCATTAACTAAGATAGAC